>NDFZ01004673.1:9403-28000 GCA_002192655.3 Mamestra configurata | reverse complement strand
CCCGGCGACACGCCGTGTTGTGACAACAATGGCGGCTCCCCGGCGGGTTGCGCCGCCACCGACGCTGCCTGGCGATCAGACTCGCGGGATTTGTGCGGTTGGTAGCGAACACTGCTGAGACTCCGTGCAGAACTGATACAGCAGTGCTAAGCAAGCATGCACGAGCCTCTACTACACTATGCAATTGAAGTTGGAACATTTAAGATCCTTGCAACATTCCATCTGAAAGTTGCCATTTCTACATAAGTAAACGGTACACAGTAAGTGACGAGTGCAAGCTGGTAAATAGTAAATATGGAGCCATATAGAAGTTATGTCACTGATGGACTGAGATACTGACACGGTGGGCCGCTGTCGACACGATGCAGAGGCACGTATTGCGCGAGACTCGGCAGTTCGCGTACTTGCGCAACACGGAGCTGGCCCATCCACGCCGCAGGGAAGCATCTCGTCAATAACGACGTGATAGATGAGCCGCTATCTGATTTAGATGTCTGACTCATTCGCCTGAAGAAGCATTAGTTTGCGTTTGCGCGAAATGACGTGAGTATTAGTCTGATACAATAGGAATTTCTTTCGTCTTCTTCAATGGGTCTATACGTAGCTTTCAGTTGAAAATTGCAATATAAAAACAAAGTCAGTTTTGTGATGATTTTTATTATATCCTGTTCGGCCCATCCTCCGTGCTTCTGTCATTAATCTATAGAAGCAGGGCAACATCAAAGCTGGCACAGCGGATGATATCACGCCACTAATGACCGAGCCCACCTGCTGCAGATAGCTCGGGGTTCTTGTGCTCACCGCTCGCCGCTCGGTGACTCACACGTGTCTATGGCCGAGAGACCGTTTTTGTGGCTCTTACGTCACAAAGTAAGTAGAGCAAAAACTGCGAGTATTGTATCGTATGTTCGAATTTGTTGAACCAGTTCACTGTTATTTTAAATTAAACTTTGTACCTATCATTGTAGCCTGAAACGGCTGTAACTCTAATATAAAATTTACTGTAGGTACGTCTTCTGGATGCGAGCTCAGTGAACACTGTACGACCAACATAATAGAGCTTTTAAGAATCAGGCACAATGCACTTTTTTAGACTTCTCTTCGAACAAAAAACTCATTTCAGTTCCAATTCATTTGTATGTACCTACGTCACTAGAGTAATGAACTTATTTGCCTATACTTCATACACAGTGGCCACCTGTCCGTGTTCGTCATAATGGCCTCGTTTGATCGCCTTCCGCGGCGCCAGCACGCCAGGCTATCGGTGTTGCCATCTAATTCAATTAACCTATTGAAATCGACGAATAAAACTTCCATATTTTTAATTAAGCCCGCTCGGCGATGCCAATTGAGTCATTTAGTTTTTCATTGAGCTTAAATTCGACGGAGGACTTTTTTATGTCGGTGCGTTCTTGTTATCCTCGGCTACTAGTGCTTTAGGTTACGTATGATCTCTTGTCCCACACAAGATATCTTCAGACTAGATTTCATCCAAATCTTTCATTTTGATGATGTAGAAGTCACCTTCAATAGCCAGACTACATAAACTGTTCTTCCGGAACACCCAAATGACGCGAATTTTAAGGACCGAAGGTGCCGACTAGAATTTGTTTATTAGCTTTTTCAGGTTACGAAATTATCGGACCTCTGCGTCGCTGTCAATTAACTATCATGCCACTGGAATGTTCTGACGAAGTAGTGGCTGACTGGTGGAGGGGCTAGATGAAACGGACACAGTAGCTCATGACAATCACGAGGTACATTAAGGTTAATCGAGTAGGTACCTTAACGGTCGGCGAGGAACAACGCGCGGGCCGCGCCCTGCTCCTGACTGCGACCGACTGACGCTAAGCCGATGTGTAAACTAAGGAACCACTACGGTTATACAATTACGACAGATCGGTGGTCACTCCTGTAGGGCCTATCTGAGTTAAGATTATATCTCCTAGTAGGAATAAGCCTTTGATTGCTTTTGGCAGTGTCCCTTGAGTCCTCGCAGCTAGCGCGGGCGCTGTCGCGGCGTGTGCCGCATTCCTGGTCGCAAATTAGCGCGGCGCCGCCACAGATAACCTATCTCAATAGAGCGCCCTCCGTATGGTATTCCAGCCGCTGGCGCTGCGCCAACCCGCGCCTATATTTACCGCGCCCAAACTACACGGAATTCCAGCTAAACGCTTTTGACTATACGCGGCTGTAACGTTCAGTCGGCTAATGGCTCCAGATCTGCGTGTTGCCTTGTTCCGCTTTCGTTTGTTACTCTTTCATGTGTCATATCTTTCGCCTTCGTAGGCGAGCCGTAGCAATAGCGGGGATTCATTATAATAGAACAGACACAGATTTTTTTCCTTTGATTTATATTGTAGATTGTCTTTTTAATTTATTGAGTCTCCTAACATAACGCTGACATACTTTAGAATTCTAAAACTACCTACATAAAGCTATACTGTTTGAACAAAAGCTACGTTTCACAAACAGCAAGCAATACGTATGATACTTGCGATGGTACGTTATTTGCACATGGCTGCAGTGCTGTCTCTGCGCGTCATGTGGGGCCGGGCGTGCACATCGGTGCACGCACACGACTACACGAGCACGCCTAATGCGCTGCAGATGCAAGCAGCTCGTGCCGCTCTGACCGCGTACATGGCCTACAGAGCTGTATGTGTATCTTGAGTAGGTTGCATCATTAAGCAGTCGCTAGTCGCTGGCTTGTTTGCCGAAAGTTGTCGTTTTGGCTGTGTCAATAAATTATGTATCTCCAAAAGATTCACGCTGTCCATAACGCCCATGTTTAGCTGCCATTGTTAAAGTTTTTACCTCTAAATATTTTCTCTAGGTAGCTGTCAGACTATATAGCATGGACGCATGCCTACATGATTCTATGTTCATTGTTCTTTTTGGGTCACGAAAATATTACGAAATGCCTTCTCCGGTTAACTTGATGGGCGTGTGTGAATAGATCCTTGTGCCGGTTGTGCCACATAATTATGTTGTGTGGGGGCCCGTGACATCAGAGCATAGAAGTGGCGACCCACGGCCAATACACAGTCGCACACCACACTCAACAATGGTGGAAACACGCAAAAGATCAAGCTACAAGTTGACCACTAATTAAAATCTAAGACAGGGATGTTTCTAAAGGACACATGGATAAAATGCTGAGTATAGAGATTTCAACAGCAGTTGCAGAAGTGTGGCCAGGGGAATTATGTGCGTCTCATAAGTCCTCCTGGCTGGCTTTTTGAGGCCTTTTTTCCCCTAAACAACATATCAGAGTCCTTCCTAAGTAAAATATTGGTTATATCATAATTATTTGCAGCCAAGCTATCATAAAAGTAACTGAAAAAAAAATAGATAAAAACTGAGTGCATTATTTGGTGGTTTGCTCGTTATTGTGTTTCCTTCGCCATTAATGTCATGTTATTTGAGTGTAAGCGCCGCAGTCACATCTTGTCTCGCTGCATCGCTTATGTCTAGGTCTGGTGTCGCCGTAGCGGGCGGCACGTCTGGCAAGCGGTGCGCAGCCCGACGCGACGCCTCGTGACCAGCCCCATAATGTCCCGGAACACACATGCACCGCAGTTCATTGCACTTGATTATTTTACACTATAGGTTTTGTTTTGCACGTTAATTGTACATAAACGACCTCAGTCGTTGATCTTTTCTAAGAAGAATCCATCGGTCTACAAGTTTCCTACGAAGCATGAACGTAACTCTTTCTGCTTTGGTGAGATTGATCTTGTATTCTTGTCTAAGAAGAATCCATCGGTCTACAAGTTTCCTACGAAGCATGAATGTATCTCTTTCTGCTTTGGTTAGATTTGTTTGTTTCTAAAATCCGCCTCAATGTGGTACTAGATAGAAACGAAAAGAACGAAAGAAAAAGAGTTACTAAACAAACATTCTTGTTGTGTAGTTAAAATCAGCTCTTTATTTGAGTAGCCTCAGTTCTGAGTTCTCTACGACTGGGGAAATCCTTCTACAAACTCGCGAATATTACATTAGCTGTTGATAAGTGTGATAAATGTCTAACGCTATGTGTAGCATCGCGGCCCCCTGCGTGGGACTGCGTGCACTGGAATTAATATGGATGTTAACGTTGAGTGCAATGCAGCAACGAGCGGGCCAAGCGAGGCACGGCGGTACAGGCGGGCCAACCGACCGCCCGCCAGCGGCGCGACGCGGCTTCGTGCCCCGCCGACCCAATTACGTGATACCTTTGAGCAAATAACATCAGGCAACCTTCTACATTACATACACAAGAACACTCCATTCATACATTCTGTTTGTGTTTCCAATTCAATTCCGAGAGTTCAGTTAATGAAGTGTTTTCTTTTATTATGCGGATTTCCCGAGCAGAGTTCGATATGAAAACACGTTTTTTTAACAAGCTATTAGAGGCAATTAAGAGAAGTAGGTTAGTGTGGTGTTGCTATGCGATGGATTAGTGGAGCGCCTTCTAAACAAGACAGAAATTAATGAATGAGCTCTTTGTTGTCGTAAATGAATTTACTGAAGTTATCAACTTCTATGATCACAAGTGAATCACAAGATATATTAGCATAATGAAAACATTAGTTTGGAAAGATTAGATAACCTGCTCTCCGTGTAACGAAGATCAGTGAAACATGAATGTTTCGAACGATTCTGAGCCATAAGAGCCATAAACGGAATTAGGTTGTCCAATAAATAGCAATAAACTCGTCCCCCCATCGCGTAGCTCTTTTGTTATTGACCGACAATGCTTACCTACCCCTGCGGATTATAAGCGTGACATTATAATATAAAAGATCGATTTGTTGGATGTGCTCCCCGAGTTCCCGCAGTCGTCAACTGCTGCTCGAGTCTCAGTGTCATAGTGTCGCCTATCAATTGAAATCACCAGATTTGTATGTTATTTATCTGCGTTGATCAAAGCGTTACGTACTATAAGTACTTTTTTACCCCTGCTGAATAATGTTGCATATAATCAGTTTCTACACACATAAGTAAGGACTTATTCTTAAACTTGTGGTACACCAGTTTATTTTTTTAATTTTTAACATTTATCTCCCAGCGAGTTGTAAGAATTGATTTGAACTTGCTGTCTTACTAGAAAGACGGAAAAAACAATCTATCAAGAAAGACGACGAAGGGTCATTTGACCCCTTGATGTATAAATATTTTTTATAAAATAAAAAGTCCAAAAACTGTTTACAAATAGACGAAAAAACATTAAAAAACTACAATTTATGATGTTTTTATTAACTTACACTTATATTTCTACTTATTATAAATATGAGAAACGAACACTTCGCCCGCGACTTCGTCAGCGCGGATTAAGTAGATATTCCACGAAATTCAAAGCCTCTTTGCAAAGATTTTTATAGATCAGCGCAACTGTTACGCTCTTCACCCCATTGCGGGTTGAATATGGAAAAACGTTAGATCCGTTTCAGCCCTTCAGTGGTGATTACAAAAAAATCCAAAAACACATTTCTAATTTTTATCAAGAAGTTTCAACTTTATCGGACCAAGCGTTAAGATTCTTTCATACAAACTTTAACACCCCCTAAAACCCATTTACTCAATACTCAATATATTGATTGCTTCCACATGAGAATAAGAAATAAGATTCTTCCATACAAACTACAGACCTATTTCTCTCCTGCCTTCTATCTCTAAAATATTGGAAAAAATTATAAATTTTGTTTATAATTTTTTATTTATTCAAATATCTGGAGGACAAATCAATTTTGTCGGAACGACAATTTGGATTTAGACCTAAACTTTCAACTGCCGATGCCATTCATCATCTGACTGACTATCTGACTCGACAACTTGACAAGGGCAACCATACAATAGGAATTTTCCTGGACCTCGCCAAGGCTTTTGACACAGTTTCCGTTCCTATTCTGTTGCGCAAGCTTGAGAGAGTAGGAATAAGAGGCATTCAGCTGAAACTCTTCAAAAGTTACTTAGAAGATCGTACTCAGTGCGTGAAGATTGGCAGTGTTCTCAGCGCAGACCAAAAAAACACGTCATTTGGTGTTCCCCAAGGAAGTATTTTAGGGCCCACTTTGTTTCTGATATACATAAATGACCTCTGTAATCTGAAGCTAAAGCATGGCACAATAATATCTTACGCTGATGACACTGCTCTTCATTTTTCGGCTGAATCGGAACATGATGTCTACTAGCTCGCGCAAGACGGCTTCAGTGTTGTAAATAAATGGCTTCAGAATAACTCACTAACTCTAAATGCAGAAAAGACAAATTATATAAAATTTTCGATGCGCAAACAAACTTCTAATATTCCTTCAACGTTGTATGCCCATTGTTGTATAGTACCTGCAGATTGCACGGTTATGTGTACATACCAATATTAATAAGTCTAATAAAATTAAATACTTGGGTGTTATAATTGACGAAACACTAAAGTTCAAACAACATCTGGAAACTAAATAATAGAATTCGTAAGCTGATATTCCTTTTTAAAAAGCTACGATATATTGCAGACCCAATAGTAATTAGGCAAGTTTACTTTGTTGCTCTATGTCAGTCAATTTTGACGTACTGCATTACCTCATGGGGTGGAGCATGTAAAACTTTATTACTACCCATCGAAAGAGCTCAAAGAGCGATTCTCAAGGTGTCTACTTGCCGCCCTTTCCTCTTTCCCACTAACCTGCTCTATAAATCTTGTGAAGTACTAACGGTTCGACAATTTTTCATGAACAATTCAATGAACATTGTACTAAAACAACACGCAGCCCTTCGCTACAGCACTGAATTTACTAAAAAGAGACGAGTAGTTAGTATACTAAGATTTTACATGCTCGTACCGATTAGAGGACCATTTTATTTTATATAGTTAGTGATTTTAGCATAATGATAAAGGATATCCTGTATTTCAGGCGAGAGGAGGTACCTCTCGCCTGAAATACAGGATATCCTAGTGCAGGCAAATAACACTAGTGAATTTGACATAGATTTAAACAACTGTATTTACGGTTTTTACATAATAACTAGAATAAAATATTATTATTAAATATATTATTATTCCGTTTATTTCATTTTCTTAACATATAAATTTACATTTTTAAATATTTCTTTTATAAAACAGTTGTAACAAAAAAAAAAAAAACATTTAAAAATATAAAAAATAGTAGTCCGCCGGTGTCGGGAGCAGGGTCCAAGCTACCGGTGGTTAGGGCTCCAGAGAAAGGAACCTCCTCACAATACGAGCCGTATCGAGAAGCCTTCTGTATCAGGCCTTTTACCCAACCGCGCAACGACAGCTTCGACAGATGGTCGTCGAAGCTTTTGGACAACAGGCCATTGGCCGTAACTACAATCGGCACAATGACAGCCGAGTCCACATTCCACATGTCGACAACCTCGTGTGCTATGTCGAGGTACTTGATTTGTTTCTCTTTCTCAGCTTTCACGAGGTTCACGTCATGCGGGATGGTAACATCGATTATCATTGTGCGGCGCGCTAATCGGTCTATCACCACGATATCCGGCTTATTGGCAACAATAGTCCTATCAGTGATGATAGACCGATCCCAGTACAACGTGACATGGTCATTTTCGAGAACTGGGTCGGGCACATACTTGTAATACGGTACTTCGGAATCCACAAGTTGATATTTCAAAGCAAGTTGCTGGTGGATTATCCTGGCCACTTGGTTATGCCTGTGCAAGTACTCGCCGTTAGCCAAACGAGAACAACCAGAGATAATATGTCTGATGGACTCACCCGGACGGTGGCATGCCCGACACACGTCAACCGTCCCATCCTTCATAATATACTTCCGGTAGTTATTCGTCAGGATAACTTCGTCCATAATGGCACAGACAAAACCTTCGGTTTCCCCAAAGAGGTCACCGAAACGTAGCCAGGATACAGACGCCGGGAAGTCTACATCGGGTTCGTGAAGAGCCCTGTAGAAGCGCCCGTGAAGCTCCTTGCCTTTCCATACCTCCTTGCGATCATCCGTATTAAGTATTACAGGTTTGCGCCAGTTCTCTTTAGCCATGGACAACGGGGTAAGTCCCTTGTCCACTGCGACCACATCTCGGTGCATACCCACATCAGTTTTGAGAAAAAAATCTCTGAGATTGCACACCTCGTGATTATGTAGAGTCTTGGCATTCAAAAAGCCTCGACCTCCACACTTCCGCGGGATGTACAATCTCATCACCGATGATCGTGGGTGGTGCATCCGATTTGCGGTCAGCACTGTACGAACCCTTCTATCCAGGGCATCGAGTTCAGTTTGAGTCCATTTGAGTATGCCGTAGGAGTACATCAGTACTGGCATGACCCAACCGTTGAAGGCGCGCACCTTATTTCCGCCTGACAAAAGACTATTCAAAACCTTTTTCAGGCGGCCAAAGAAGCGCTCCCTCAGCGATTGTTTCATGTCAGCACCGTCAATGCCTAACGCCTCCGACATACCCAAATACTTATAGGTTCCGGTTGAGCTGAGGGATCTAACCTGTATGGAATCCGAGAGTTGAATTCCCTCAGATTCCATAATCTCCCCTTTCTTTACATGCATGACTGCACATTTGTCCACACCAAATTCCATCCTGATGGCACTACTGAAGGTTTCAGTTACCTTTAGTAGCTCCATCAGTCGCAAATTGTTGGGGGCAAAGAGTTTCAGATCATCCATGTAAAGAAGGTGAGATATGGCCTGACCACCTCTTCTCAACCGATAGCCTAGGCCTGAATCCTCCAGCAGTGTGCTTAGAGGATTCAGAGCTAAGCAAAACCAAAGTGGACTCAAACTGTCGCCCTGAAATATTCCCCGTTTAATCCATACAGGCTCATCACTCCCTTGGATCGGTCGACATCCTGGATAGCGAAGGACTGTTTTCCATTGCCTCATACATGACTCAAGGAAGGTGCGTAGAGTTGCATCTATTTTGTACAACTCCAACACCTTCATGAGCCATGTATGTGGCACAGAATCATAGGCCTTCTTGTAATCTATCCAACATGTCGACAGATCCTTGCGGGATCGACGAACCTGTTGGCTTATGGCCATGTCTATGAGGAGTAGCTCCTTAGTGCCGCGGGACCCCTTCCTACATCCATTCTGAGAGGCGGACATAATTGAGTTACTCTCAATGTGCTCATTAATTTTCGCTCTCAGGATGGATGTAAGAAGTTTATAGACCGTCGACAAACAAGTAATCGGTCTATAATTCTTGGGTTCCGCGGGACTACCTGTCTTATGGAGCAGGTGGGTAACGCCAGTTGTTAGAAACTGTGGTAGCGACCCAGACTCTAAGGATGACTGGAATTGAGATGCCAGGAGCACGTGTGAGCTGCTATACCATTTGAGCCAGAAGTTATGCAGTCCGTCCGGTCCCGGAGATTTCCAGTTCGGTAACGGACGGACTGCTTTGGCTACATCCAGTGGGGTAATGGTAATTGTATCCATTTCTGGTATAGCTTCACACACGTGCTCGACATCGCGCAACCAGTCACCCTCGGTATGACAGACGGGTACCGACCAGATGCCTCGCCAGAATGTACTCGTGGTGTTATCATCCGGGCGACACACGTCCATCACACTTTGTTCAGGTCGCTCCCAAGCTCTATATACCCACCTCTCATCGCTCTGGAACATGCGATTCTGCGAGTATCGATCCACCCGCCGCTTGTACCGCCGAATACGGTTTGCCCATGCACAAACTTTCTGCTTCAGGAAGTCTATGCGCTCTGTGACACGGGACGTAAAATCTCGAGGACTGATTCCAGTCCCCAAGAACGCCCGCCTCACAAAGCGCATCACACGTGGTCGTGTGTTGCCCTCCCTGAAGCAGTATAGTTTGCCGATGAGTGCCCTAGCCTCATCGATACGCCGTTCGATCCTGCACTGCCAGGCTGGTGCAGCAGGCTTCGGTCGTATAGCTTCGTCATAACTAGGGAACTTGACGTTTGCTATACGACATGCCGCAACAGCCCCGCAAAACAGGATTGAGTGCGTATCAACGAGGCTCTCGCTGCTTTCAAAGGTGTTTTGCAGCAGCGAGTCCAAAGCACACACCAGCGCCCTATTTTTCTTGTGCATAGGCAACCGTGGTAGTCGGGGTCTAAGTTCGGTTGGAGTGGATCTATACTCGCGAAGCGCATCCTCCAGTGCGCTCCTCAATCTGTCGTTGCACTGGCTACTTACCGTGACAACCCTATCATCTACCTCATGACTAACGTTATTGGGCCGCGGTGTTATCGCGTCGTTAACTGGCGCTTGTACCGCGGTCTGTGTCGGGGTCGAGATGATAAGGTTGTTCAGTACCTCTGAGCGCAGCCTATCAAGTGCGGCATCGTCCAACCTGTGGTTACGTTGGATGACCCGCACCTGATCCGACAATCGTTGGGCCGAGACGTTCACGGTAGGTTCCAGGTCCTGAAACAGAGACAGCATTCTGACACGGTACGCAGTGAGGTTAGTTCCCCCCTCTGTAGACCCATAGTATGCGCGCATGACGTTTTCATTCATGGACTGCGTCCATCTCATGCGCTGCACACAACCACCGGTAGCGGGGACCCGGCTCGGGGCCGGTTGGCCCCTAGGTCCCAAGCCCCTCGGTGGCCGGCCTCTCCCCTGCCAACGCACTGGTGTTGGCGACGTCGGCGGGGAGAAATACTCGTCGCTGGAGCTCGACGCGACTGCAACCGCCGGTGACATTGGTGATCCGCTGTCCGGCGGCGGCGAGGCGGAGCTGAGCGACGGGTCCGGGGATGGTGGGCGTGCGCGTCGTGAAGCTGCTCTCGTCAGCATATTATTATTATTGCTTCCATACTTTTATTGATCTTTAATATTTCATTACGAAATGACATACGTCATCTGTCCGGGTAGTGAGTTTTTCTTCTTTTTCGTTCATTTTTTTCGCTTTATGGGTTCTGAAGAGTCTGTTTAATTGAATTTATTTCTTTCTGGAGGCTTTGTGTGAGAAAATTGCTCAAAAATCTGGTTAAAAAAGGGTTATTTCCAATTTAAATCTTCGTGAGTGAAAAAACGACTTGTGTTGCTAACGAGAGTTGCCAGTTTTATTATTATTATAAACTTGAACACCCCCAAAATCGCCTTTTGGGGATAGTTCTGAAAAACAAACGATGTATACTTTATAATTCACTTAGTTCAGTATTCGTACCAAGTTTCAAGTAATTTGGCCTAAGGTATTTTCCAAACAAACTTCAACCCCCTATTTCACCCTTTTACGGGGGGAGTTTCCTAAAATCCTTTCTTAGCTGACGTCTTCTGCTCATAATCTACCTCCGTACTAAATTTCATCTTCATAGGTTAAGTAGTATTCGAGATTTAGTGTTTAATCACTACATGAATTAATGACTGAATGAGTGACCTTTCGCTTTTATATACAACGTGTAACAGAATAATCGCAATACAGAGGTAGTGCGATTATTCTGTTACACGTTGTATATTATAATAGATATAGATTAATGTTTTTGACTGGTTGCATTGACCAAATAATGGTTTTACTCATATGTCGCAAACCTTGTTAGATTTATTTTTGCAATCAGAAGAAGAGCAGTGGCGTATTTCCTCTTACCGACAGAAGATGACTCCGTCGGTATTGGTGGCTGCCGAGGCATCAGATCCAGCGGGATGTTACTGGATTCAGGAGCTAGCTGTAGCTTAAAGGTCCTTCTACGCACTGGCTTGATACAAAACCCATGCGTTCATAGCAACCAAGTAAACACTTGCACCGGCTATCTTCGTGATACTAATTTTCCGAGGCGATTTTTCACAAACTCCGCCGGATGTAAATATACTATTTTGACCAACAGTGCGTGGAGCTTGTCTTCCGCGACCACCGCACACTCACCTTCTTAGCCCTCTTCCTCTATATTAGTGGCTATCATATACAACAAAAAAATCCAAATGCGACTGGTAGTTCCAGAGATTAGCGCGTTCAAACAAACAAAGTCTTATAGATACTTAATGTCGTATTTTGCACAATTCCCACAATATCTTTATAAATTGTAGCCTATTTGTTATTCTGATGTATAATCTATATTATTGTAAAGCTTCATTAAAATCCATTCACTAGTTTTTACGTGAAAGAGTAACAAACATCCATCCATCCATCCATCCATACTTACAAACTTTTGCGTTTGTAATATTAGTAGGATTTCACTAAACTGAGCACAAGTATACGTCGTCCGTTGTGATCACTTTTAAGTCTTATTTTAACTATTTACGCATTCAAATGCTTCACACAGGTTGCATGAAATATATACTTCTAGTTATTTCACGAGAGCAGCAGACGGCGGTTTATGTTTAATACTCTTTACCAAGGATATAACTCATAACATTAAAAATCACAATTGAGCAGAAACATTGCACGAAATGCATTCTGAGTGGAAAGCGCAGAAAAAATACGTCTTCCAGAAAGTTGATTATAAATCTGTTCACGTCGCCGCTGCGCCGTCGCCGAGCCGTCTGGGCGATGTCGGTGGTCACTGTAGTCAGACCGTCCCACGTCTCTTATGTACGATGTATGTGTGTTTGAGCACACGCGGCGCGGGCGTGCCGCTGCATCCGTGGCCGTCATCTATTGCTGCATCTCTCCGCGTCGTCCCTGCTTCAAGTCAACCAATTGACCTCACACCATTGCTGCGCTCATTTATTGCAATCGCTTTTTTATTGGATACGGTTACATAATGGGGACTCTTTTATTCAATGGGAAGCTACAGAACAGAAGGGCTACTTTTGTAACTTTCTGTGGAGAAACGACTTCTTATTGCGCCTTCGTTTGTCGATTGATGTGGATATGACTGCATAGAACGAACCTTTTGTGTTTGTCTCTAATGCGGTCCCATCGATTCGAGGTTACTCCGACTACTCTAATTTTATGCTCCTATTTAATTTGGATGACTCGATCAAAGTGCGTCGGGTCAGTCATTATGGTAATGTCGCCACGTTACGAGCGTTACGCCTGGGGTTAATTAATTGTATCATAGTTAACTGCCATATCATGCAAATTGAGGAAGCCCTACCGCACTTAAGGCGGTTAAAGGGGATTTTATTTTTGGAACGTTTTCAAGCAGCATTTTAGATTCATGCATGTAAAGGAATTTCAAATGATGTCAATCAATGAGGTTTAGGTTAGCTGTTACAACAAGGCGCGTCTCATATCATAATAAAGTTATTTGGTATATTTTCATTCCAATAACGTTCACATGATGTAATAAACGTGAGACCAACCGTTGATATAATTTCTTTACATATATCTTAAACTTATTTAGAATACCGTTATTGGATAACGTTAATTTGATCGAAAATTAGGTCTATCGTTTAAAATATACATTGAAACCAAAACATTTTCTATTATGCACATTTCAATTCGAGGTCGAATTTGGTGCGTCTCATATCATATAAAGTTATTTGATAGTTTTTTGTTAGGTTGGGTTAGAACAGTGACCCTCTATTGTTGGTGCTATCTTGGCAGGTGATAGGTATAATCAGTTACTAGGTAGGTATACCTACTACCTCTTGAGTGGTATATCTAATGATTTTGTACTCATTGGATAAGCTGATCATTATATTAAATAAAATTATAGATTCAGTTGTTATATCTTGTAAATATTAGAGATTTTGTAATTATATCATATATTACTTACCCGTTACAACAAGCTTAAAGAGAAATAATCTAAAAGTTAATTCAATCAAGGAAATATGTACCTAAACTTATTATACTTAGGCACTAGTCGGAAGTTTGGAACAAAATATAATCAAAATAACTTCAGTACAGGTAATTAATACACAGACAATAATGGTGGTCAGAGGAGTTGAGCTTTACTTCAATATTTGATGTTACAGCTGTTGTTGTTTGTGCGCAGGCAAGGTGGTGTGCGCGTCGTGCGGCGGCAAGTGCAGCGGCGAGGTGCTGCGCGTGTCCGACAAGTACTTCCACACGGCGTGCTTCACGTGCCGCACGTGCGCGGCGTCGCTGGCGCGCGGAGGCTTCTTCTGCAAGGACGGGCACTACTACTGCCCGCAGGACTACCAGCGCGCCTTCGGCACGCGCTGCGCCGCCTGCAACCAGTACGTGGAGGGCGAGGTGGTGTCGGCGCTCGGCAACACCTACCACCAGAAGTGCTTCACCTGCGCGCGCTGCAAGTCAGTATCCACAGTGTTATTAATTTATTATCTATATATCTATACTAATATAACAAAGCTGAAGAGTTTGAATGTTTGAACGCGCCAATATCTGGAAATAACAGCCGGATTTGGAAAAATATTTTGGATTTATAATTCCTTGGGTGAATATTCTTGAAACTTGGTACGAATACTGATCTAAGTGAATTATAAAGTTTGTCAGAAGTACCCTCAAAAGACGATTTAGGGGGTGTTAAAGTTTGTATGGAAGAATCTTAAAGCTTGATCCGATAAAGTTGAAACTCAACGGCATTAACAATTTTGATACTAAATGAGAAATACGTGTTTTAGGATTTTTCTAAAATCAACCACTGAAGGGGTTTAAAGGGGTGATAACTTTTTAGTGAAGCATATTACTGGTTACCTCAATTTACTTGGAAATCTTGTTTAATCAGAATGTGAATGAATGAATAAGTGAGTGACCTTTCGCTTTTATATATACATATATATATATGTATAAATATATAAGATAATATGTATTCGGATTTATCTAAAATAAACTCCAAAAGGGATGAAAAGGGGTGATGAAGTTTTCAAGGGATGAAATGATTGCTTGCTTCAATTTACTTGGAAATTGGTATGAACAATCTGAAAGTGGTATAGTTGAAGCGGATCTGACGAATAACGATTTTACAAGCTAGTACTTAGTTCCGCCTGGCCCGATGTTTGTCTGTCATCACATTCATCACATCTTGCAAGTTACATTTGACACACTTACCGGTTTTCGATTGAGCTGAAATTTTGCATGCATATGTGTATCGCGTAACAATGCAATATTATGATGACATGGAGCTGATCTGATGATGGAGCTGGAAGGTGGCCATAGGATATCCGTAATAAAACGACGTACCCGCATCAAGTTTGGGCTTGTTTGATTCGACTTTGGTCCTAGATATATTATCATCTCATATGCAACCCCATCAGATTATTTTGAAATGGATAGAATGAGATACGTTGCAAATACACTTCTCATCAAAAAAATCGAAACACCTCGCAGTTTATGATTTGATAAGGATTATCAGAAAAATGTGTATATTTAGGAATAAATGTAAAATGTCATTTAATAGTGAGTAGTATGAGGTTTTTAAATCCTAATGTTAATGTTCTAAATTCAAATTAAGTCTTCATAGGTTTCGTATTTTGTATAATGAGTAATTTTTACCCTGTATGGAATATGAAGGAAATGGGTAAAACAACACGCGTAAATGAAAAAAAATGTAAGAAACGTTTATTTAATAACTTGTATTCCCTCCGCGAGCTCTTATTACTGCTTCCATACGGTTCTTCATCGATCGGATGAGAGTCACGATCACATGTTGTGGTATATTATCCCATTCCTCTTGGATTGCATTTTGCAGCTGGCTAAGTGTTTCTGGGGCTGGATCTCTTGCTCGAATTCGTCTCTTTAATTCATCCCATAGATGTTCAATGGGATTCATGTCCGGGCTTCTTGCTGGCCATACCATAATGGAGATACCGACTTCGGTAAGATAATCTCGTACGACGCCCGCGGTGTGAGCTCTAGCATTGTCGTGCATGAATATGAAGTCGTTGCCAATAAAATGTGCATAGGGCATCACATGAGGTTCAAGACACTGTTCGATGTACCGATGAGAGTTTAGTGCAGGCAGCCGTGGCCCAGATACAAAGGCAAGTTCTGTCTTACCGTCGGCGCTGATTCCTCCCCAAACCGTCCACGAACCGCCACCATAGCTGACCTTTTCTTCAATGCAGCATTGTGCAAAGCGTTCTCCATCTCTTCTGTAGACCTTGTTCCTTCCGTCGTTACCATACAGCATAATTTTACACTCATCAGAAAACAGTACTTTGCTCCACTGAAGGTATGACCAAGTTAGGTGCTCGCGTGCAAAGTTAAGGCGCGCTCTTCGATGGTCTGCAGTTAATTTCGGCCCATTCGCTGGCTTATGCGGTGCCAATCCGCGTTCCTTCAACCTTCTTCTTATTGTAGAGTCACTTACAGCTACTCTTCGTACAACGCGAAGCTGCTGCTGCAGTTGAAAAGCGTTAAGGCGTCGATTTCGTAAAGAGGTTGTTACAATAAATCGATCATCTCGCTCAGAAGTGACCCGATTCCTGCCAGATCCTGAACGGCGCGTGAACGAACCAGTCTCCCGATAGCGTTTGTAGACTCTATGAACAGATGATAAGCTTAGATGCAATCTTGCAGCCACAACACGCTGACTAAGTCCAGAATCCAGCAATGCCACCACTTGGGCGGCTTCTGCGGGCGAAGTATCCATATGTTTTAGAAAAAAAAGTTTTTTCAGACGTCCCAAAGTCACAGTAAATGAAATAAGAAACAAAAAGTTTAAAGACAAGCGCTAATTTTAGTTTTTAAACGAGAAACGTACTCCAACCCTAAATACACATTTGTCTCAAAACAGTGATTAATTTCATTTATAGGATAAACAAATGAAATTCTAATTTCGAATTTTGATTTTTTTCTTCTTACTGTAATGACCAAACTGCCAGCTACACAATAATGTTTTTTTTTTCATGGAATTAATTCTCTTTTGTAAAAAATTAGGACAAAAACAATAAAAACGAAAGTGTTTCGATTTTTTTGATGAGAAGTGTAGTTAACCAGTGATTACATAACTAATTTGAACATGATTTTACTATAGTGTACAAGTCCTACTAAATACCTAAATATTTGTAAGTTATTTAAATAAAATAGAAATGACATATATATGAGTGCGTACTACGAATTACTACGGGCTACGGAAAAACGCCGCTACGCGCTATGAACTATGCCGTAGTAAACCCCGAATCATAAATCTAAAAAGTTAAAAATAAAGACAAAAAGAAAAAAAAATGTTTTTTTTTAAACAAGCTTTTAGTACTTGTTAATAAAAATAAGTAAAAAGTAAAAAAATAAATAATATATATATACCATATTATAGGTATTCCATTTTTTAAAATAAAAGCGTGTTACATTTTGACGTAACACGCTTTTACGGCAAGAGAAATAAAGAAGGTGTAACACGCTTTTATTTAAAAAATGGGAAATAATCCTATCCTATCCTACTTCCTACTAAAGTTTGTAAGTATGGATTGATGAATGTTTGTTACTCTTTCACGTCAGAACGGCTGAACGGATCTTGATGAAATTTGGCACAGAGGTAGATTATAGTCTGGATAACACATAGGATATTTTCATCCCGGGAGTATATTCCTTTGGGATAATTTTCGACTTTAACGCGGGCGGTAGCTAGTGTACGTATAAAAATATTTCTTATCAGAATTAAATTATTTTGAACTTTTTGGTTATATTTTTTTTTCATTTTCATCCCCCAACGGGGTGAAGGGCAAAACCAGCCAGCCTATGTACCAATTAAAAGTTGATTATCAAGGATTACAAGCATGAAAGTATACTATACTTATACTCCTCAAACTGTACCTCTCTTTAGCTTCAGTTTATAGATGTCGTATTACCTTGCCTACGCGATTTAAATGAAAGGCTTGCTGTGTCCGGATGACTATGCGCATAGCTAACACTGAAGAATAGGTAAACTGATTACAACTAAATATATCTGTGACCATCTGGAGATGAATTCATACTCGGTGACAAGAATTCGTCACACTATTCAAATAAGGCTGAGTGCCAGCACTTTTTGAACGTCAAAGTTCTACATAAAGACAGACGTCCCCCAAAACGGCCGCCCGTCACCACTTCCTAGTGTTGTAGCTGGGAAGAAGAAGATGAGGCCCATTGTGAGCGACCACGTTTCAGTTCCATAAGTCATCACTGGCAACACGCACTGGCCGTAGACTTTCGTCTTGAGACACTGGTATGTGAGGCGAGAAGATATCACGCAACTTCCCGAACGCCGCCCAGCCCAGTCGGATTCGACGGTTGACCTCTTTCTCGTAGTTTGCCCTACCTTACTGGACCTTTTGTCCCAGGTAGACGTTGTCGTGTACAACTTCGAGTGTAGAGTCTCCGATCTTGATAGGAGTGGGCATGGGAATTTACCATGACCTTGGTTTCGTCCATGTTCATTTTAAGACCCACTCTTTCGGAAGCTCTACTGAGGTCATCGAGTTTTGTACTGAGGTCCTCCATAGTCTCAGCTATGACGACTATATCGTCGGCAAATCGAAGGTGAGTGATGCACTCGCCATTGACATTGATGCCTAGCCTTCTCCAGTCCAAAACCTTGAAGACATCCTCCATTGCAGCCGCGAACAGTTTCGGAGAAATGCGCCAATTTTGTAGTAATAATCATGAAATGTTGATGCGATTGCTCACAGCTTGTGTTCTTTCTTGATAGAGTGTGATGCTGAAGGTCTTGTGTTGTTTGCAGACGCGCGTTCCCGTCGGGCGAGAAGGTGACGTACACAGGCGCGGAAGTGGTGTGCTCGTGCTGCGTGGCGGCGCCGCAGCGGC
>NDFZ01004672.1:0-127807 GCA_002192655.3 Mamestra configurata | reverse complement strand
CCGCCTCCTCCTTCGCTAGCATTACTGCTTCGCAGAAGGAGGTGACCGCTTCCCAAGCCTCCTCGCTCCGGACCATGGATTCAACCAGGGCCGGACGCGAGAGGTTGCCGCCGCCGATCGCCTCGACGAGGACACGGCGGTGCTCAGCCCAAGCAGGGCAGACCTCCACCGTATGCTCCACCGTGCCCCGAAACCCCCTGCATACTAAATTTCATGAAAATCGTTGGACCCGTTTCCGAGATTCAGATTATAAATATACATATGTATATACAAGAATTGCTCGTTTAAAGGTATAAAATTTACAGTTGATCAATTCATTGTAAACTACTTGCATTTAACTACCAGTATTTACCTACCTTTACTAGTATTTAACTTTATTCGGTTACGTTGGGAACGACTCCGACATAGTTGGAAAATGCAGATTGATTGAAATTCATGGTAAACTTGATACCTTTCAGTCCGAACAACGTTTAATTAAAAAACCGTAGAAATGTGCAAAGTATTTCAACAATGCAAAAGTTTTTATATGGACGCACGTACATATATAAATATGTTAACGATGATGATTTTTAAATTAATTTTTCAAGTTCCGTAAACCATAACAATCGATATAATCGCAAAACACCATTATATTTACGTGGTGATATTACTATTAGGATTGAACCATAACTTCGCTCCTACAGAGGCACATTACTCCTGTGGCCCTAAATAATGTATGCCACATTTTAGAGTGATATATACCTATACACATCGCGTAAATGTTATGTGGCTGAATCATAAGCGAGAGCTTTCGGATCAATTTAATAATTTGTAGCTTTACGGTAAGCGATGATGATGGCATGATATTGAACTGAATAGTTAACAAGACCCCAGATTATACAAGGTGTAACAGAAATACCGCACATCCTGAAAATGAGTAATTGTTTTCATCACTATGAATAACTATTACTAGGTATAGGGACCAAACGTGAACCGCGAAAAAAAAACACCCTGTATACGCGTAGGTCCTAGTACCTAAGTGTTTCTTGGAAGCCTATTGTAGATTCTACTGCTAAAAGCTTGTACAAAATAATATTAATAAGAACATTTACAAACTAAGCTCTCACATTTCCTAATACAAAATTACTTAACCATAAAAGAAAAAACAAATGCTGGCGTTTTGTCTCTTCACTCTAAATAGCATAAAATGACGAGTTTTAAAACTAAAAACACAGAACTGGGCATTCGCAATAATTAGCATCGTCGCCGCGCCTCGTCGAGAGCTATTCACATTTTTATGAGAGTGCACCGAACGCCGTCTAAATGGAACGCGGCGATGGACAAAAACGTTAAAACATAATCCCTGAAGCCATATAAGAATATTTTCCTCACCGGCCATTATTTTAATCTGGCTTTAGGAATGTCTTGATTGCAGACGCCTTTTGTCTGCTCAAGACTTAATTAGCGAAGAAAACGAGGAGTAACCGGCTGCAGTTTGTGTCATAAAAGGATTGTTCTTCTCAGGATTATTAACTTTACTGTTTGAGAATATTTAAGGCAGGTGTAAAACGAATAGTGTTGAATAACGATTTTTATGGTTTGAGTGTAAGTAGCAGCCATGGTGCAACATGTGTTAAGGGGTTTCGAGACTATACTATAGCATAATTATGTCACCTTTATAAATCGCATGAGATTGTAAACACCCCTTCTTAATAAGACGCAGGTTTCTTGTAAACTATCGCATTTGAAATGCTTTGTTTACAATACCTCTAGATCGAGCGTTTATAGTCTCTCAAGATTTATTACAAAACGACAGTGTTTTCAATAATCCCGGGACACAGAAACTAGTAACCGCTTCAAACTACGAAGAATTAAACTAACTAAATTGAATCTAGAATGTATGTAAGTCAATCGATTCTTACAAAAAACGGTTTCAAGTAAAGTCACAATCTTCTTCACTTTGAAATGGTACAAATAGCAAATTTCCCGTGAAGCCTCGTCGAAAGCAATCGCTGGCTCGTCCCGCGAGGCGAGCGGAGCGAGGCGGGGCGAGGCGGGACGAGGCGGGACGAGGCATCTATAATAATTGAGCCGTACGTCGAGACTGGCCGATATCACTGCTATTATATGACGGAATAGCTTCCTGGAGCCCAGCCTGAGTTTTCCGGGGCATAGAATCGTGGGATCAGTAATATGGTTTGGTCTTTAGGGTCGTACTTGTTTTTGATGAGCAATTATTTACGTAGCAATCTACCAACTTCCTTTAATTATATAGTTATCTATATATGTAATTAAAAGAGGTGAATTTTATAAAAGGTCTGAACCGGTTTCATAGCTTGTGCATGGCTTACTTATATTTTCTAGCGGGAAAAAAAAACATGCGGGGCAGTCTTTGGGGACTACCGATAGAAGTGAAAACTAAGTAACTTGTGAATTGTATCGTCGAGCTATCACATACTATTTTTGAATTTGGAAAGCGTTCGGTCACGATGACGCGAGTTCCATGATTTTTGTTCACCCAAAAAGTGCTCAATGCGCCTAACGAAGTTTTCACTTTAAATTGTTCAGACCTAGTAGGACAGGCCGCAAGAGCAATACCGTCGAAAAAAGCTAATAGGTATGAAATAATAAGGATTTAAGATTGAGTGACATTAAAATCCTGCTTATATCACATAGGTTCATTCAAGCCTAACGTGTCAGTCACAAAAACATTTTGATGTTTTCCAAGCCGACGTTCGCCGCTGGCTTCGCAAGTAGGTCGTCAAACTGGAAAACAATTGTGAATCAAGAGTAATACTGAAGCTCACATTGAGAGGAAAATCTGACAGTAAAATTTGGAAAAGCTAAAATAAAGCTTGGCTTTTCCTAATTATTTGAAGTATTTTTATTTTTGAAAAATCTTTTCTTCTTTCTTTCTAATACCATACAGAGGTCACACTGTGATTGTTTGGGGGTGGTTATCTTGAAAGTCATGATCGGACCCGATTGCGAAAGCTACACTATCATTGAGCTTCATTGACTACTATTTCTATTATTAGATGATAATAGAAAATATAGAATAAGATAAGAAGATAATATTTAAGAAAATATAGAATTCTATTATTAGATAATAGATAATAATCAATGAATAGTAGATAATATAGAATTCTATTATTCATTGACTATTATTATCCTGAAAACTGCATTCTAGGATAAACCATGATAGCGAAGTGGGAAAAAGCTCTCCAAATTAACTATACACCTTTGTTCCACCTTTGAGAGCACACATCCTGTACACGGCTACGTGAAATTAAACTATCACGTCTGGAGACACATTCCGCTAACGATAATGACATTTAAAGATGCTCTCGAGTATAAAAGAAGATTGCTTGCGCGATATTGCAGAGTTACAACTTACAAGGCCGTTGTGAGCGTGCTTCAAGCCTTCCCCCTTGTAATAGGGTCTTAAGTCAGGGGATCAACATAGTCTTCAGGGTTATGGGCCTCTTAAAAAAGTGGATTGATCTTTTAGCGCCATATGGTCGTATGGCTATCTGCTGTGGTCGTAGGTGCTGTAAAAGGGGAGTTAGGTTTATCGACTGGATAGTTGTCTCAGAATCCATTCATATTCTAGGGTTAGCACTTTTATGGTAAGATAATATAACGATAATACTACCTGTCCTCAGGCCAAAAAAAGTATAAATCTGCTCTAGGTATTAGTCCTTTAATTTACCGTTTATTGCAAAAAGGTGTTTTTTTGTTTGTAGGAGGTAATCCTTGGGAGTGTTGATTGCAAAAATTCTTCTACTAATTGAAAGCTACACTATCGCTGATATATTTTATCTCGGAAAAGACACGGTTCCTGTAAGATAAGCCACAAGAACGAAGCCGCGCCAAAAACCTAGTGCCTTTTCAAACGAATACAATCGAACCAAAATGCCAACAATTAAATATTATCAGCACTACTTCCTCTACACAGTAAACAGGAATGAGGCACAAAATGTCTAAACAGAGTCACGTATCCGTTATCGAATCACTTGGAAGTGGGTAGACAGACGGAGCCGGAACAAAGTCGACGTACGAACTACCCGCCATGCCAGTAAGAAGGCGCTAAGTAAAATACTTTGAACTCTAAACACTCTTGTATGTTTTGCTTAAAAGTTGAATTGTTTGTTTAAATGCGAGAAAATTTGTGAGCAAGCAGCTACATAAGTGTCAATATGTCTTAGTCAGAAATGAATAAAATACAGACAAATTGAGGTCAGCTCATGTTGTATTATTCTGCTCGGGTGAAGTGACCTCTTTTGAAGAGGGGGTTTTATGATATGAAAATTTGCTATACAAAGGTACAAATACAGATTCATGACCACATCAAGCTTACCAGAAATTCAGAAGAGAGGGAGATTCAGAGAGAATTCTCCATGTTAAGGTAAAGAGAGTGATAGGGAATTTCAACATAAGTTTTTTCATTGGTAATGAATGATTTATTATTACAGAAGTGAGTCAGGTGAAACACGCATCGTACCACAGCGTACTCGAGGATGAAAGATAGATGACCCAAACCACACAAGCAGTAACTTCAGGGATGCCTACATGCTTCTCGTGGCTCTTGTAGTAGATAAACGAGTGACTAGCACACAGTCTGTTATCCGGAGCATGCCGCCCTGACGTAGTGTGCTTCCACGCAGTTTGGTCACTGTTTGGTCGTGTCGGGTGTAAGCTCAAGAATTATGTCGGGCGGTTAGCTTTATTAACTTTGGGTGTACGTACGGTAGTGAATTGTGGGTTTTAAATGATAATGATAAATGATATTTATTTTGTAAGCATGTTAAACATAACTCTTTTACACGTCAATATTTTTGGATAATTTTAAAATAGATGAGGCTGGTGTTTCCTAGCTGACTATTCTGAGAAGAAACACCGAAACAAACTCAGAGGTCAAAGTCTCTTTTAAAGTCAATACAATCGTTCTGGTCAAACAAATGAGAAAATTGCTTTGGTTATTGGGTGCATGGGTGTTGGAGGCCCAATTCTGAACGGCTACAGCTAATACGAGACTTCAATGAAATTACGGTCTAGTAGGTGGTAACTGCAGACAGATTATTTAGGCCATAAACACGAAAAAAAAAAATTACACAGAAAACTATGTATATTAAGAAAATGACATATTATTTGTTATTCTTTCAATATGGAAAGCACATCTGCAGCAACTAATTGTGTGTGAAACGGTGTCTCTAACAGATAGGGTTGAGCAAAAATATGGCCTCAACAATATTTATGGCGTTATGGGGTATAGTATCGGAAACGGGGAGTTTAACATATTCTATGGGGAGGAAAATTTATACCCCCGTGTTATGGGGAGCGGTGAATGATGGGGGTTGATGCTATCTTTAGTGTTTGGCAGTATTTGCGGGGTAAACAAGGTTTAGTTTACCTAGTGCTGAAGGAGGATGCTAGGGAGTTCACAGCGCGTGCGTTGTTTTAAACTCATCATCTGCCTAGCCTTTTACCGGATTCAGCTGAATACCAGTATTTTACGTGAAACGACTGCCTAGCTGACCGTCATAACCAAAGTTACTGGGTATCACAGTACTTCTTGACAATACCATGTTAACTATAGAGTGTTTTACAATCAACAATATCGAAACAGTTTTTCATACTAATAAGTATCCTACTATTTATTTTTTGAAATGTCATGCCTCAACATTTGGATGGTACTTGGCAGACAGTCAGGGACCATGCTCTAGACAAGAGTCTAGGGTACAAAAGCATGGGCTACATATCCCAGCAGCAAGTTTCTGTGGGTTTCGATAATCAGGCAAGCAGAGTCGAAGACGAATCGAAATCATAAAAAAACATATTTCAATGTTTATATAAGACACCACTCGCATAAAAGTGAAGACCGCACCGCACCATCATTCCACTCATTTACTTCACCATAACGCTTCACCGAACCAGGACCGAGTACTAAAAGTACTGAAGTACCAAAACTCGGTACTACCTTGGTACCAGCGCGTCATACTTCGAACACTCTCATTTAGCGTGAGAGGGGAGACGCGGCATAACTCAACCACTCTTGAAATATTTCGCGTGTCGACGCAAGCACGAATAAAGCGGGGAATATATTGGAGGCACCATTATAGCATATGTATGATGATTGTTGGACAAACTAACACAGGACTTTTGCGACGGAGACATGGTGGTTTAACATATTTTACTACGTATTGTTTAATAGCCGGTTTCAATAACGATTCCTATAACCAACTGTCAAATTAGGTACCAAAAGTAGCTGAAACGTCATGTTTGCCTTTGTAACAAGACGTTTCAGCTACTGTAGGTAGCTAATTTGACAGTTGGTTAAAGGTAGATACGTTATTGAGACCGGCCGTAAGTAGTAGAACTTTAAATTAACTGCAACGGAAAGTTAAATTGTTTGCGTTGATGACATAAGAAAATACAGAGAATTTATTTTGACTTGTTGGGTCTGAAAATCCCAGAGCTCTTGATTTCTTTTGGTTGAATGTTTGTGGTACACCTTTCAAAGGAATATGAACATCAAAGTGTTGTCGAAACATTATAAAAGATGTCTCGTGTATCTTAAACATATATCGAGTTTCCATCAGTTTAAAAGTCACATTGAATATTAATTACCGAGCCAGGCTGGAGACATGAGCCTCTGCGATTGAGGCTCTATTGAGAACTTCGTTCAATCTCTCAAAGTAACTAAAACATACAAAGTAAACGTTACGGCTAACTTACAAAATTGTGAGCAATAATCGGTTAATGACCGCCGTATTAAATCAAGTAATGAACCGAGTATTAATGCCTAGTGTAAAGAAGATAGCTCTTTTAGCAAGCTGAGAGCCATGACTAGCGCGACTCGTTAAAATAAAAGGGCTTGAGTGACCACACTTGGGAGATTTAACACAGGAAAATGTTCGAATGAGTGCACGGAATGCTCAATTTGAAAAACGAATCTTCCACAAAAATGAAAGGTGGGACAGCTTGTCTTTATGTGGGAGAAGTACGCCATTTGCAATCTTATATTCGGTTTTAAAGGAACAAGCTGCTTCTCGCAATATCTGGAAGCGAAATAAACAAAATATGTTACAATATTGAAATATCCTTTATTTTGTTGAGTACATAAAGGAAATCTCAAACAAGTGCCCAGATTTGATGTTTTACCTTGAATTGATCGTAGCAATCCTAAGCTAAATCCACGTAGATATACAAAACTACAAAGGCAATAACACACAGGATTTCAATAGAACACTCAAAGCACTGAAGTGTCAAAGGCTTTGGAGGAAATAAAAATAAACCCATTTTTATAGAAAGAAAAAGTTCGTCTAGATCGTATTAAGAAAACTTCACAACTACAATAATCCGTTCTAAGAAAATCCTTCATTGTTGTCCGTGTCAGTCCGCAAGAAACACTTTAATTGGTTCACCCTGTTAAGAATTAAGTGTGCTTCGTCGGACATACTTCGGCAAACTCCGTGGAACTTCGGCCAACTTCGGAAACGAGTTCGAAACTCGCTGGATTTAAAATATTTGCGGTATCTAGTGAACTATTCCCACACTATCATCGCCTTTCCCCTGTGTCCCCTACATATATAAAATGCAACGTTCCTCTCTAGGACTGGGCATCGATGGCAATTTTATACAGTTTTATCTAAGTCACCATCTCCGCTTTATTAAAATTGGTTGAGGAGTGGCGAGCCAATCAGATTGCATAGGAACGGAAGAGGTGTCGAGACTCGAGTGCTAATCAAAATGTCGAATAATAATGGAAAGTTCAGCGTTGGATATTAAATTGATTTCGGAACGAGTCGTGAGATCGTGACTCATTTCGACATATTGCGCTTTTATAATAAATATATTTTGACGAATGTATTAACCTTGGTGGTAACAGTCACCAGTCATGTTTATTCAAATAATCACAATGACATTATTTCGTAACGTAACATTTAGAAAAGTTGAAACTTTGAAGGCAAACTCAAAAGACCAAACTAACACAAACACAAAAATCAACAGCTAAAAGTGAAAGAAAACGTGAACATTTGCTGCGTTTAGCTCGTGAGTAGTAATTCACGTAAAATCTCGCCCCCGTCGGATCGGCTGATACATTCGATTCGTATACGATAAACAACAAAGCAGTTTCATTAGGATTCGCCGCGCGCCGCCGTCGACGACCAAAGGGGTTTCTCATTGAAATTTTCCGTGCTGTGTTTACATACGCTAGTGTACTGGAAGAAGAGCTACTAATTAGACAGTTTGACGCCGTCAGTTTTGATTGAGATCCTTGAGTTATCTAAAGGAAGATAGTATGTTATAAATTTCTTATTATGTATGCGTACAACATAAAACATCCAGTTGTAGAACAAAAAGAGCAAAAGATCCTATTGAAAATTCTAACTGTGCCGCATTTACTAACGCTAGTTTATCGGGAAAGTACCGTATATTATCTAGTAATGCTCTATTAATAGCACTTACATATTAGCAAGCCAGTCAAACACTGGAATAGCTGGTTTTACATATAACTGTCCTATTCTAACTGTTTGATTTCATTCTATCGGGTTGATGACTTATAAAGTTATAAAAGACAGTGTTTTAATGTAAAACATAAAATATTCAAGATACTTCTGAAGTTTCAAATGGAATATTATAATTTATATCTAAAATTACGTACAATATAAATGTTTTATTTCTGAATCTGGTTTTGTAAGGATAAAAAGATTTTACCTTGGTTTAAGCTGTTAAAAAGTTGAGGTTTGTATTCAATTTTTTTTTACTATTTCGTATTTGGGGATAATCTGAAAAAAAAAACATCTTTCCGTACTGTCCCGTCTACTCTCTTGCCAGTAAAACAAACGCACATCAAATCGGCCCCGCGGGTCTGGGGCAGTTACGCAGAGATTTATACAGGCCCTCTGCTTGCGAGTTACGACCGATTGACGCCAGTTACACTGTTTACCTACAGCTTACAACTTAGTGTTATGATCTTAACTAGCGCTGTCTGAACGAGGCATAATTTCGGACGTAATCAAGCTATTTTACATTGTAGCGAGTAATGGAGAACGAGAGATTAGATTGAACTAGATTAGTGTAATTAAATCGTAAAATATTTGTTTATTGGTCAGTTGTGTAAGATTCGTGTGTTCTGTTTGTTTTAAGGGGATGTCAGCACGCAGAAAATCAAACATAAAAAATAAAGGTCTATTTAGTTAAAGGTTGTGGAAAGAATATGTCAATCTTGCCCATATTTCTAAGACCCTGTTTGTTTTCGAAACACGCCTTAATAAATCTTAAAAAAGAACGGTATACTTATTTCTGACTTTTAAATGTTTAACTGCATTAGGTACTAGCCAACGTACTCTGTGAAATTGACACTAAGTTGAAAATGCAGAACTAAGTTGTTTTTTTATGAAACATGTATTTATATATTTTTTTTGTAAATTCATCAAACGCATGCATTATGATTTCGTCTCTATCTTTTCTATTCAGTAATAGACACAACAGTACAATGATCGAGCTTTGGTAATGACACGGCCTTAACGCAGAAGCATTTAAATTAATTGAAGATTAGAATCTTCAATTAATTGAAATGCTTCTGCACTAGAAGAAAAATAAATAAACTTTTAAAGCAATTAATCGCTTGAAGTGAACTGATTAGTTTTGTTTGGTTGGCATTATCCGCGGCTCCACTACTCTTTGTTCTTAAAACTTAATCAACAGTGCTTAGGCACCGCCTACGGCTAAGTTTACACCTATAGTTACTCTCGAACGAAGTTTGCACCTGAAAAATTCAGCTAAGTTCCAACTTCATAATCACGAGTTCTGAAACAAAGCGGTACTTAACTGAAAGTTTTGAATTGATATTAATTAACGAAGTTTTTACGCGTTTTAAAGAAAGGGAGTTCTTATTTTATGGTCCCACAGGTTTGAATTCGTTATGGTGTTTAATAGTTTGTATCGGAATTATCCTAATCTTAAATATTTTCCTTGTTTCTTTACAGTTAGTTTATCATTATTTTTTTTCTAAATGTCGTTATATCTGATTGAAATATGTTAAGGAAGATACGGTTCAAATTATTTAAACAAACATTGGTTTCTCTAGGAAGCCATTATCACCAGGATCGCACGAAGAATAATATAATTAAGAGACATTCTCTAAATATTGAGGAAGACAACAGAAAGGTGTATAAATAATTCAATAATGCGTTACAAATTAGTAATGTAATTAGTCCACGCACAAGGAAATAAAAGCAAGAACACAGTGCAATGAATCTCAATCAGAAACATTACATATGGACCTACTAAATGCCTTCCTATCAACCATATGCGACTAGACGAGTATGCACGATGACTGCCGTCAGCTAGGACTGGTCATCTCTCAGCAGCCACGGTTTATTTAAATTATTTTTTCTTTTAATTGTCGCTTTTTTTTTTTAAGTGAAACTTCTTTATCGGTGTTGTAAAAAGTTACCGTCACATTTCTCGGTTACGCGTCACATTTTTCCATTACGCGCCATCTTTTTCTTGTCCCTACCACGGTTGATTCGAAGAGTACTTTCTCCAGCGGAGTAGGGACAGCATGTCGTTTAAGCGGACTTACTCCCACCACTAGCCTTGACCGTTTTTTGTATTAGAAATAGTTGTTGTTGTTATAGTTGTTGTTGTGTGTTGTTGTTTGTTTGTTGTTTGTTGTTAGTTGTTGTTGTTGTTTTGTGTTTTGTTTTTACAAAGTAAAAATAAAAACAAAAGAAGATCATTTTTCGAAAAATAAGGTCATAAAGAAGTTTCACATCTTACGTGTGTACACTAGTACACGCACACATTTTTTTTTACTACCGACGCTTGATCCTGCAAGTCTTCCTACATCATTCTCACATATATGTATGTTTGTTTGTTTAATTTTCACACGAATGATGTAACCATATCATTGTAAAATCATTGATTTAAAAGAGTGGTTGGAGTATTGGGGTGGTTTGGGATCTACCTCCTAGCGGTCCACCCCGGGCAACGGCACCACAGGCTTGCCTGTGGTACGGCTGAACGATCTCACTTAAGCGGTGGTAGGCTCCGCAAGGAGCCGCCTGGCTAGCGACCACCATCCCACCGGATTCCGGCGCCAAGCAGCTTGCTGTGTTCCGTCGGTGTGTGGGAGTGCCAGTGCCTTTGGGGGGAGAAGGAAGTTGTCAGTTGCGCTGTTCAGAACCGGTCTTGGTCTCTTGGCAACACTTGCCGGGTAACTCATTTTGGAGGGTAGCGGGATCCGAAGCACGGTGCCAGCCGTTGGCCGACCGCAGTCAGTAGGGGGCCCAAGTAGCACGCCAGCCACGTGCCAAAGGCTGCCCCGCCAACTCGCGAAAAATCCCGGTATGCTCCACCGTGCCAGCCGGCGACTGGATGGGAGGACCCGGTGGCCATATCCGGGGGGGTTCGGGCGTCCCCGCAGTCTCCATATGAGTTCCCCATAGGTTGGATTAGCTCTAGTGTTCCACTTGGTTCACTGAGCAGCGCCTCGACAATTCGACTTTTCCCCCCAACTACTCGATAACATGACAAAAGTGAAACAGAAAAAAAAGGGTAAACAACGGCTGCACTTCCTCCCACTTAAAGTGCACCTCACTAATATCAGGGGGTTGCACTCCAATCTCGATCCGGTCCATCATCACCTTGAGGCCGAGAAGCCGCACCTGTTTTTTCTGACGGAGACGAAGATAGCAACCCCGTTGGACGTGGCGTACCTCAACTACCCGGGTTACTCTCTTGAACACAAGTTCAAGAAGCAGGCTGGGGTCTGTGTGTACGTCCGCGATGACATTTGTTGTCGTCGTCTCCGTTGCTTTGAGAAATCGGGTTTTTCTGCCATATGGCTACTTGTGGACACTGGCGTGGAGAAATTTCTCTACATCGGCGTTTACCGATCGCACAGTGGTGACCAGGAGACAACAGCACTGTTCAATTTCCTCGTGGAGTCGACTGACGTAGCCCAACAACGGTACCCAACAGCGAAGCTCATTTTTCTGGGGGACTTCAACGCCCACCACAAAGAGTGGTTGTTCCCGTACCAGAAAACTGACCATGCTGGGTTAGAAGCGCGCAAGTTTGCTTTAACGCTAGATCTAACCCAGCTGGTGAATGTGGCAACACGGGTACCGGATGTTGACGGCCATACACCCAATTGCTTGGACCTTCTGCTGACAACTGATCCGAACAGTCACTCAGTATCGGTCTCAGCCCCGCTGGGAACATCTGACCACTGCCTGGTGAAATCCGTGTCGACCTGCTCTCCTCCAGATGAGAGCCCTAGAGGCACGAGACGAGTATGGCGATACGAGTCAGCAGATTGGGATGAGATGCGGCACTTTTTTGCGTCTTATCCATGGCGGCATGTGTGCTTTTCCTCGGGTGACCCGTCTTGTTGTGCCGACATGATTGTGGACGTGATTCGGCAGGGGATGGAATATTTCATTCCATTCTCCGACATCCCGCTCGGTCACAAAACCCGGCCTTGGTATAATGCAGAGTGCGCCCACGCTGAGGCCCGAAAAGAGTCTGCCTACCAAGCTTGGGTCAAGGCCCGCGACCAAAAAGTTAGAGCACGCAGGGTTCGCGCGAGGAAGAGAGCTTTTAATTCTGCCGCTAAGTTCTGCAAGCAAGTTCTACGTGGGGCACGTTTTGACCATGTTGGACGTATCGGGGCCAAACTAGCATCGCACCCTCCGGGTAGTAAACTGTTCTGGTCCCTTTCGAAAGCGGTTGAAACGAACTTTTGTCGGCCCACTTTACCACCAATGCTGAAACCTGATGGGTCGCTGGCCCACTCTGCAAGTGAGAAAGCAAATTTATTTGCATCTCTCTTTGCTAGCAATTCACGTCTGGACGCTGGCTCCAAGCAACCACTAACTGTACCTCGTTACTGTGACTCTTCGATGTCGGAGATCGCAGTTCACATGAAAGAGGTACGAAGAGTATTGTGCAGTCTAGACGTGAACAAGGCCAGCGGGCCTGACGGCATTTCAGCGAGAGTTTTGAGGCAATGTGCGCCTGAACTGTCTCCTGTGTTGACACGCTTGTTCCGCCTCTCTCTTGAAAAAAGAACGGTGCCAAAATCCTGGAAGCTTGCGAATGTACAACCTGTGCCAAAAAAAGGCGACCGTGCAGACCCTGCTCATTATCGACCGATCGCCATTACCTCCATTCTGTGCAAGGTTATGGAAAGGGTACTGAACAGTAAGTTGCTGACCTACCTTGAAGACAATGATCTCCTCAGTGACCGTCAATATGGCTTTCGCCGGGGACGGTCAACTGGCGATCTTCTTGTGTATGTCACGCACTGTTGGGGCGAAGCCATCGAGAAACACGGCGAAGCACTTGCTGTATCGCTCGATATCTCGAAGGCCTTTGATAGGGTGTGGCACGCAAGTCTACTCAGCAAGCTTCCTGCTTATGGCATCCCAGCTGATTTTTGTAGCTGGATATCAGACTTCCTTAGTGAACGGTCGATCCGAGTAGTCGTTGACGGCTGCTTCTCTGACCTCATGGCTATTAATGCCGGAGTTCCTCAGGGGTCTGTTCTCTCTGCAACTCTTTTCCTGCTGCACATCAATGACCTGCTTCAGCCTGGTATTGTTGGGTATGCAGATGACAGTTCGGTTTCAGAGAGATACTTGTCTAGCGCAAAAACCAGCGGGGAAGAAGTTCGTTCCTTGAGAGAGGCCATGGTAGAGCGGACAAATTTGACCTTAAGTCTTGTCTCCCAGTGGGGTGATGACAATCTGGTCTCTTTTAACGCCACCAAAACACAAGCATGCCTTTTTACCGCGAAAAGGAGTCGTTTCGACCTAACTCCGACTTTTCGGGGTACTTCTGTTCCTGTAACCGATCGGCTCGAGCTCCTAGGCATGGAGTTGACAACCAGTCTCAACTTTGGTGCCACCATTGAGCACAAAGCCCAAACTGCGGCCAAAAAGCTGGGCATCCTAAATAGAGTGAAGCGATACTTCACGCCTGGACAGCTTTTAACCCTCTACAAAGCACAAGTCCGATCCTGCATGGAGTATTGCAGCCACCTTTGGGATGGCTCAGCTAAATACCAACTTGCCGCGCTTGACTCGGTGGAACACAGAGCTAAAAGGCTCATTGGCGACGTAAGGCTGGTGGATGCCAAGCTGCACAGCTTGGCTCATCGCCGCAAGGTTGCCTGCTTGTCGGTCTTCTACAGATTGTACTTCGGGGAGAGTGTCCAGGAACTCCACGATCTCATCCCACCGGCCCCCTTCTACCATCGGACATCTAGACGCACTGCAAGTTACCATCCCTACCTTGTTGCTATTCCACCAATTCGCACTAAACGTTTCCAAACGTCTTTTATAATGCGCACAGCAAAGGAGTGGAACTCTCTGCCTGCGTCTGTGTTTCCGAACGCATACGACCCTAATCTCTTCAAAATTAGAGTGAACAGGCTTCTTCTGGGTAAGCTCGCTCCATCGTCGACTTTGTCTCTGTCATCTATGACCTAGACTAGAGTCAAGAGCAAACCCATATTAAATAAAAAAAAAAAGTGTCCGTGGAGTTTCTTGCGCGTTCTTCTCCATAGAGATCTACGCTTTGGAACACGGTGCAAATAGCTTCATCTCTTTGGACAGACCGACCTTGTCAATTCAAAAGTGCCTGTAATGGTTTCATTGAAACAAATGCTTTGAGTTTGAGATTGACGCAAGATCTGTTCTCGTGCTGTTGGTCTTACTATTGAGACAGACTTCGAAGGTAATTAGTCAAGTTTTTTTTTTTTTAAACGTTGCCCTACACTAGGATTGCTCCTGTATTGTGGGTGCGTTTACAAACATACAAAGTCATATACATTAACAGCCAGACCCGGAACAACAATCCGTAGGCCATACACATATTTGTTCCGTACGGGAATCGAACCCGCGACACGCAGCGCAGCAGTCAATCGCTCAACCACTGCGCCAACCATGCCATCAGAAGTATAGGACGTGTGTTAGTTATTATTATGTATGGCACCTTTGTTCCGGTATGTTACACGTTCTGGTAGGTACTGAATGAATTACAGTGGTGATATATTCTTTTGACTAGAATTTATCCAGTATTTCTTCGTATGGAAGTTAAAGCTTAAACTAATGTTAGTCGCATCCATCTGCAGAACCACTGGGTACTTAGAGAAGTCGCATTCATTGCTTTTATGGATTCTGCGGAACATTTATGTGAGTTATCCTTGCAGGTACCTGTGACTGAACGGGGTAATAAAGACGCTCCTAATTCTTTAAAATATATAAAGACGAATTATTTCAATTTGGTGTTGTGACTAAAACGTAGAAGCACAGGTTCCTTCCTTTAACCTTTAGTCCTTTACCTTTAATCCATAGTAGGGCCATCGGGTTTTAAGCTGCCGCTTATAAACTAACGCTGTGGCTCTGTCTCACACACGAGTCCCAGCATCATGCTGAGCGATGGCCGTTTTGCGCGAATGTGACGCACATCTTCCCAACTGGAATATCTATTCGATTCTAGTATTTTTATTTATTGTGTGGTATGCGGCGCAAATAAACTCTTTTTCTTTGTTTCCCTTTCCAAGGCACGCGTGCACGAGTATATCACACCACTGGCATCCAAACCAGTGCTACTGAGGAAATTCTTAAGGAAAAAACCCAACAACACTGCCCGACCCGGGAATCGAACCCAGAACCCAGGAAGCTCAGCACTCACGGTTACACTCCCATTAATAATAATATCTTGGGACAACTCACACACGGTCATCCGATCCCAAACTAGGCAGACAACTGATAGACATACTTATATATTTCTAAATACATACATATTATAGACAAATTACACCCAGACACAGAACAAATGATCATGCTTATCACACAAAGATTTGTCCTGTGTGGGAATCGAACCCACGACCTCCGGTTTAGCAGTCAGGGTCACTAACCACTAGACCAACAGGTCAGTCAATTTTATCTAGTACGTTTCAGTGGAATGGCATTTACGAGGGCGAATCCGCATCAAAAGCTAGTTTGATTGCTTGATCGATTCAACCGTCCATTACCACTAACATCACATTTCAATCGGCTGACAGACGAAGGTAAGTAAATACTAGCTTCTCCATCATTCGGGCCGCTTCGTCCATAACCAGAGGGAAGGTCCCAAAACGATTTAACATAGAAATGCCATCGATTCACCGGGTGATTGATTACCGACGCCATTTTAAATATGTACAGGCGTGTGACGGAGACATTGAGTTGGTGGAAATCTACAAAAAAGTATTTCTTATTCGCAGGTCCGTCGATTCAACGAAGAAATACGTAAGGTAGCGCACCAATCCAGTGCACAAGAAAGAAACACTAATTGACATACAGATGGACGTACCTACATTTATAATACTTTCCTATCTTTTTCGAACATCAACATTTTCGCACTAAAAATAAAGGTCCCCAACATATTACCCAGTCAACTGTTGGATGTTGGATTACGCTTTTTTACTCGCTACAATATAATTTAGATCTTTCCTGACCGTTTGTTATATATCAATTTCAGTTTAAAACTCCTAACCCCATCATATCTTCACATTTGCTACCTACCCCAATTTTTTTCTTTTAATTTTGACATTAATTCGTTCATAAGTATGACGCATCCAATGCTTCCCACGTCCCTCATATCCTACGTTTTAATTTAACGCCACTCCGGCAGCCTTTAAATCTCGTATTAATAAGAGAAATTTAGATTTTATGACTCCACAAGGGAATGTCTAAATATTTTCCGGAATAAAGTTTTATCATTACCATGTACTCAAATGTAGCTATGTCAGTTTTTGCGACCTTTGTTATTTTGAAATCTGCTATGTTTAACTTTTGATTAACTTTAGTCATCATATTTTGAGGGACACTCTTTGCTTTTGAAATCACTCGTACTACTAATCCAAACTAGTTATTACATTTTTAAGTAAGAGTACTTCATATTTTTTTAACCGACTTCAAAAAACAAGGTCCTGTATGTAATTTTCAGTGGTACTTTTATTTATTCGCTAGCACTGTCAGTAGTGTCCGTGGCTACGCTCACATGCACTTTATATTCTGCACCTATGGAAGACGTCGAGTTGAAAGTACATATACGAAAGAGAATCATCCACTGGCTGTTGATATTGTTATTTTACACTAAAAATCAACCTCTTATAAAACGAGAAGAACACAGCAATATGCGATTGTTAGAAAAATGCAGATTTTTAGCGTATGAACTACTAAACTTTTGAGGGTACAAGAGACTAATTTCAAAGGGAAAATAACTAGTCAGAATATTAGTATAATGTTTTAATCCTTCACCACAATGCACTAAAGAAAACATATGTCCCACAGATATGAGTATGAGCTAGGTAGGAGGTAGGTATGTACATTTTTGTCGTCAAACGGTGTCAAGAGTCGAAGGTGTGGAGAGGCAGTTAATGGTTCCGTGCTCGCAGAACTCTTGGGCAAATTGCTCCAAGTGCCATCGACAGGCACACATGAACAGCTGGCTATAGCACGCATAATGGATATCGTTTTATCAAATGTGTTTTTAAGTATGGAGAATTTTGGGCTTGTAATTACATAGAAGTTGGAATGAAGAATGTCTGACCGTGGACTAGAAGATCATCAAAGTTATGTATTATCTGGTTCATGGTGGACATCCCACCCACACGCATAAAACTTTTTGGGAACACATTCACTGTGCGTGCAGCTTAGGAGTGGAAATCCTGCCTATGTCTATGTTTCCTGATAGTTGTAACCTGGGAGTCTTTCAGTCAAGAAGGAATAGGTTATGTCAAGGTAAGCGTGCTCCATCTTCGACCACATCATTGCTTACCAACAGGTGAGATAGTGGTCAAACGATTGCTAAAAAAAAACTGGTGGTGAAATAAGTACTAGTGTATTTCACCACCCAGTAACTGAATAATACGGTACAAATGACATCCGGGACATTGGCTTAACTTGCTTAGCAAGACAAGGAGTCTCAGTATATAATAGATGCACACCTATCCACAAACCGAAATCGGCCACCGGTGATTAACCTCGAAGAAACGTGCGGCAGTAATTATTTGGCCGTCTCAAGTCTCCTACTCAAAAACCAAAAAAAAAACCTTCTTAGTTAAAAAGTAATGTAGTGATTCAAAAACTCTTTCCAACTCACTACTCAGATTCCAGCACCCACTCCTTAACAACAAAGGTAGCACTTTCAATCAACTTTTAGCCGCCAAAGTCAATTTGCGAGTTCCAGAGCGACTGCCGCGCGCAGGCCCCGGCAAATTGCTCAAAGTGCTACCAATAGACAATCACCTCCGACATTTTATCGTTTCGACATCGAGCCCATCCATAGTCCGGACTAAAGATCCGACCTTTATGGCGTAGCATTGTTAACAGCGTGCCCCAGTGCGCGAGTGGTTTGAATCTGTTTGTTTATTGTGATACAGGAAACATTGATCAAGTATGCGGAGCCTGTAAAACAATTGCTTTAATACTTCGACTGTATTTTTGAATGAAAAGTATTCATGACGTTTTTTTCGCAAGTCTTGTTTTTTTAAATACTGCACTATTTCCCTTAAAATAATACTAAGTCTCTCCATGATCTTTACCAATTTGTATTTGTATGACAAAAAATCTTGGCCATTTTGGTGGCATCGGTTAGGCACGTCTTCGCAGCTCAAGACTTCAGGACTATGAATTGTTCCTGATCCATTAGCACATTTACATAGGAGAGGATCTTCGGCTGTCCACATTAAACATTACTACTGATAATTCGCTACTCATTACTGAAAGTGACGTTTTGAAATCAAAGCAGCCATTCAATCTTGAAACATTTTTATAGTAGGTAGGAGCCTAACAATCGAATTCACAATGTTGAAATACGCTTCATTTGGGAAAAGGGAGATTCGTTTTGAACTTTTTGTATTTTTGGGGTGTTTGGGACTAGGAAATTTTATCGGCGATAACAATTATATAAAGTCTGAAATGTTAGACAGACCACGTGAGCGCATACCCCTGGCCTAAAATAAAGAATAAAACAAATTTTTAGTACTTATACACTTTTAAATCGTCATCTATGAAAGAAAATTACTTTTTCTATGCTTCGTGGATATCTGAAAACTTTAAAATAGGCTCCTCCTGTATAACTAAATCCTAAATTATGGTTTTTTTTTCTAATGGAGGAAAAATAACGTACCTTTCAGGTATGCTTCAGTCCCGGTCCCCGCAAGCAATCGGGCTGCGGTCCCGAGCTAACAAAACAGCGAGCGAGCGGAGCGACAGCGCTCATTAACAGTTCTTTAATCACCGTAGGTACGTCATTAATTGGAAACTGTTCTATAAGTTTAAACACGGTTTATCTAGCTTAGGTATCATTCTTAATTACTATCGCAGACTATCGATCCTTCAAATAGGGGATAAATTAGTTTAGAAAAAACATAGTTGTTAAATTTTCACTCATATTTTAAATATTTTTTTATATTTTTTCTTCATTGTCTCTCAGATGAACATGTGCACGCACTTCTGGGACACCCTGTATAACTAGAATCACTTAATTGTTTTTCATTAAATGTTGACATTCTAAAGTGCCTTTTAATGGTCCAATAGTTAACTTACTTTTCTATGGTTTACCTACCTATTTATAATTTGACACTAAAAGTAAGTGTTTTTTTTTCACTCATAATTAAAAATATAAAAGCTCCTAAGTTAACTATAACATATGGCGTCAAAACATTCGTCCGCATCCCTGTCGACTGGAAGTGTGCCCAAAGATTGCCGGAATTGCCACGTTGTATGGCAATGCTTATCCTCTGACCAAGGTCAAAGCTAGCCCTTAGGTCACGCGAAGTCTCAACTTATAGGCGTTGAAAGTAATGAACTGATTTTGAATGATATATTTTTAAGGAAAAATTAAAATTATTTTTTAGATATTTTCATGAAATTCAACACGTTCCACTTCATTTTCTACGTCAATAAGCTTGAAGTTCCACTTACCGAGAGGGAACCGACGTAAGTGCTGGGATAACGGTCCAAGTTAGAAGATTAGTAATTTACCTGAAACAATGGAAGACGAATTAATGAATCGTTTAGCCTAGATTACGAACCACCGCTCGCCAGATAAATAACCAGCTTAATAGAATAACACCGAGTAATAGGTACACAGAAGGTCCACAATATATTATGAAAAGAAAATAGTTACAACTTTCAAAAAGAGGTAGAAAAATTATGCTTAAACAAAACATACCCCATAAGTAAATACTGGACCATTACTTTGCAGTAAAAAAGTGACTCTAGTCGTTCATTCGCAAAGGTAGATTTTTATTTAGAAGAACAGCAGCCCTACTATGATGTGCTAATGCCATCAAAATCCGATGATGTAAACGGGATAGTGCTATTTGCAATGTATAGCTCCGTCTCTCTCTTAGAGCGGAATCATGATCGTTTTAAGACTTCATAGTAGGGCCCCAGATAAGAAATTGCATACATAGAGTTACTATTCTCAAATAAAAGTTTTGCAACATTTCTTAATCTATACTAATATATTAAAGCTGAAGAGTTTGTTTGTTTTTTTGAACGCGTTAATCTCTGGAACTACCAGTCGGATGCAAATCAGACTAGAAGTTCCAACAAAAGCTAGTTAATTATATGTGCGGATACATTCTAAGCTTATTACAAAGTGAAAACTGCGGAAAAGTTTTGAGTCGGCAACAGGGGTTACTGTTACCTATATTTTGTGTTTCTTTATGGTGTGTGTGGGTTCGTAAGCTCTACAACTGTATAACTTAGTGATTGTATTGGAATTAACCAACCCATTCACACTTTGAAGTCGAAACAAACTAACGCCAAGTTTAAAAAAAATTAGATTGATCTTCTGACTATCTTCTTATTGCGTGTTCGGGAGGCGGTGAGGGCATCATTTCCCTTTATCTCGTCGGGCTCATTGACAGCTAATTATGATGAATACCCAATAATGCGGATTCGCTTACTATAAGATTTGGTTTTTTCAGTAATATTTTTGAGTTATAAAATTTGATGAATTTCTTTCTTGCAGCTTTTTGCAATGCATGGAAATTCTGGTGTATATTTTGAAGATATTAGTATCACCTTGTATTACGTCCTGAAAGAAGAAGTTCTGTCACCTTCCTAAACTCAGAGCATAGATGAGTCGCCAGATTATTTTTAGCGTACCTATAGAGCAATAGCCCAACTGCCCAACAGTTGATTGCCACTCATTATACGGAGACACACGGCGAAGCACGTCCAAGTTCGCTTATGGCATTAGTTCGCGCCCCCGCCGCAACAAACTCCTATTATTGTCGCCACCGTCGCCAACTTTAATGGCGTCACGACAATCCTATTCTTAGTTGGTGCAGAAATAAGTTAGTTGTTTGGCAAGCAATAAGTTGGCAACACCGGTGAAAAGAGTGTCATTTGTAGTCTGCGCAGGTAATGAAAAGTTGCTAGACTAGAAATTGCGATGAAACCGGGAAAATTCTTTGTGGTTTTTCTATATAATAAGTTCTATAGTTTATCATGCGAGTTTCATTACAGAATTTAATATGGAAGAGATGACGATTTATCTATTACTGATTGCAGTTGTTATCCTGTTAGACTTCCAAAACTTTAAAATTAAATAAATTAGGATGACATGTTCCCTAGTAAATATACCTAACTATTAAGATTATAGTAAACCAAGTTCGCCGGAAAATGGAATATTTTGAATGGGATTTTAAACAAAGAGTTTGTGACATTGTATGTTCAATGCACATATTGGTTGAAAGTCAGAAAGCTGCGCATCTTAAGTGCTATTCTAAAATGTAAATTAGCATAATCTGCAAGACAATCTCCCCATTCCTACATCTAGCATCCATACAAATACATTCAAGAACTGCAATCAGCTCACAATAACTTGGCAACAATATAAATTCAGACATCAGTCGCGAGTGTTCCGAGGCGCATGGCATTAGCAAGTTGCTCGGATGCGCGGTTGTGACGCGCCGTGATCCAGTCGCAACTAGTTCCCGAGTCCCGACTAGCCGAGACTATTCCAGAACTTCCCAGAACGTGCGAGAACTAACGAATTTATAGCTTAGACGCCGAGATTCAGGATAAAGCGCTTGTTTAGTGATACAGACGGATTTGCAGCGACAAGTTGATGGAATACTGCCGTGCAGTTTGAGTTTTGTGTTGCAGTTTGATTTGAGGAAATGTTTTAGTTTAAGGATTGGGGCTTCAAACGCCATATTGCAGTAACTAAACTCAACAAAACAGCATCCCTAATAATTATTACATTTATACTTTTGCATGAAATATTTTTATGTAATTTAGTAGTAAGCTTATTGTGTAGATGTAAGTTATTTCCTCAAAGTTTTATTCCTCAATCATCAATATTTACCAAATGAAGTTGGAAACCTCATGTGACAGCCGGCTCGACAAACGATCTAATATGTTAGGAACTTCTTTATTGTTTACTCTTTGGCTAGTCCAATAAATTAAGCTTTAATTAAATAAACACTCGTCTCTGGCACCTTTCTCCACCTTTTTCGTGATTTAAAGCACCTCAACATAAACATTAATTAGTATCACATAATTTCGGTGCAAACGTGTCAATGCTAACGCCTTGCTCGGAGCAGTCGACCGAGAACTAATGTGCTTGATACCAAAACATGTTCAACGCGTATCTCATTCTTTGATTATATTCTGTGAAACGAAGAAAAAGGGAAGTTTGATGAAGAAAAGTGTAATCAAAGGGCCCTTTCATACACTTTGAATAAACATAAGAGAAGCCTATCTTTATAAAACACACCGACAGGGTAACTTTCGCATAGAGTCCTTAGTGCCTAGAGTTATTTACTGAAATATATCTACTACAGCAAAACTAAAACAACAGTTCCTACCAGTGTACCTCTCAATCATTACCCCGGTTCTGGTCTAGAATGGCAAACCAATGCAATTTAAACTTGCCACGAGTAATTTTGAGGGGCTTAGCGTGTCTGTTGTCGGCTTACGAGGCCAGCCGGGGTCGTCCCGGATTCGATGTCTGCCTCAAACGGTTCTGTTGCAAACGACTCGACTGGGCAGGTCGCTGTCTTGTTGGAGTCACTTATTTTTTGTTGGTTTTTTCCCTAATAGAGGTGGGTTTAAAATTGTGTAGTTTGAGATTGGGTGAAATCGGAAAATGTTTTGTTGGAAACTGCTTTTATGTTGCTAATAATTAGGTTTATTATTCACAGTTTTCACTATCTCGTAATCGTTTCTATTTTATTTATTTATTGATAGGTAAGCAATGCAACCAATGCAAAATGCAAAGCAATGTTCGACGATAGAGCACGCTTGGCTGGAAGTAACCTATTGACTCTTGTCTTTCTGCGATCAGATGAGAAGCCACTCCTTTGCTGTACGCACAATGAAAGTACTTCCGAAACGTTTCGTGCGTATGGGTTGGGAGAGATCCCCACCATGTACTAGCGGCGCATCGCCGTAGTCTAGTGGTCCGATGAACTGAGGAAACTGATGTCTTTAATTCTGATTTAATTATCTATTTGGAACTCCATATCTCGACTAAACGGCTACATTTATCAAACAATCTAACAGTATTCAACTAGTATCCAAGCCAAGAAGTTTCCAAGACTACTCCAAAATACACACGGCCAGAAATTAAACCCACGTGTGCAGTACAGTTCAAGATCTCAATAGTATTCTGTGCTAAGCTATACGGGTGTGGAAGCTTAATACTAAGTTATTGCCTCGCTCGCCTCATCGAGTTAAGTTGGCTAAGTACAAGTTAAACGGTAACACAATCAACCGCGTGCACTGCGTGCCACCAAATAGAAGAGACACAAAAGACCAACTCCATTAAATTATCGAAATAGCGCGAATACCAATGCCCAGTGTACCGGCTAAGCTACACTTTTGTACTTTATTCTTTGATTTCTATATTTAAAAACGGGCCTAGTGCGAGTAGGATATTTTTTTAATTTAAAACCATAGACTTCTTAAACGATATCCTGTAGTCTTTTATTTTTTTCAATATTTTAGGCTCAGTGATTTTAGAGAAATGAGGGGGAGTTGTCATTTTTATCTATTTTCTAAAATAAGTACCTATATATCTCTATATATCTCTATATATTTTATACTTATGCAAAATAAGAATTTGAGTCCCTCACAATAAGACCTGTTATTTTATATGTAGCACGGCACAGTTTGATATTGTTTTATTATTTTCAGTTTTTAGGGTTCCGTACGTCCGAAAGCAAAACGGAACCTTTATATGATCACTGAAGTGTGTCTGTCGCTCTATGTTATTGGGGCCAAGCTTCTGACCTATCTCTCTATTTGTTACCGCTACCATTATCTGTAATTAGTGTGTTCTTAGCTTTGTACTTAATTATAACTTAGTATATCTTGCGCCGTCGAGATTGGTTGAATCCCAAAGCTTTCAATGTTAGTATCGTAACATTGAAAGCTTTGGGAAATATTATTTGACGAGCCAGTTTGCTGAATGAAAGCGAATGGTTTCAGGCGTCTAGACTCTTTCATAAGCGTCGGCTTCATTTCTGAGTAGATACACAAGTATTCTGATGACAGGAATACTTTACGAAAACCTTGTTTCTATTGATACCTAGCTTTTGGCCGTGGCTTCATTCGCGGTAATATTATATAGTTTCCCAAAAAAGTAGCCTATAAACATAATCTCTTCAAAATTAGAGGGAACAGGCTTCTTCTGGGTAAGCTCGCTCCATCCTCGACTTTGTCTCTGTCATCTATGACCTAGACTAGAGTCAAGAGCAAACCCATATTAAGAAAAAAAATACGTCTCTAGGGTCGCGTCTGAGATAGATGGGACCAAAATACATCAATATCGGTTCAGCTATTTACGAGTGCAAAAGGTAACAAATAAATATACAAACAAACTCACTTTCGCAATAATACTATTCCTTCGGATTTAGCCGATTTGTGGATTACACTGGAGGAACAATAAAATAAAGGTACCTCGCAAACAAATTAGTTTTCAAAAGACGTTAATTAATTTAAATTGCACCACCTGAAATTTTCGAACCTAGGTTATGTTACTTATCTTCGTAAGACCTAAACAAAGTAATCAACAAACTTTAAACTAAATTATTCTGCAATGCAATTAACAAAACTGTAGCAAGACGGAGCGGTGACAATTAAATGGTAATGTATTTGTAGAGCCGTCGCTGCATCGCTGCGTATCGCTATATATAGCTTTATATCGCTCTACGTAGAGCGGTAGAGCGCCTAGAGAACATCCGGCTTACTCAGGCTCTACCGAGGGCTAGACACTTGCACTTTGTGCTTTAAGAATAAGTGGAACTTCAATACGTATAAATAGAGGTATATTTTAACTCGCGAGTTAAGCTTTTCTCCTGTATCTAGGCACGTAACTTCATTATTTTCAGTAATTTCAGCGTGGTAGTAAAACTGATAGATGGTGAAGAATCCTTAGAAAAATGCCAGCTTTTTGAGGATACTAAAATAAATGGAATACATTACTGGATTAGTTTATATACGACAACATCTTCGTGTATGTGTTGTGTTGTTCTAGAACTGGAAACCAGCCAAAGCATCTTCAATGTTGTTCAATAAGTTTCACACGTAACATTAACATTAAACATACCGTCATTTACAAAACTTGTTATTAACCCAATCCATTTCCGTTTAACACTTAAAAATTAAAGACATTTAAGTACAATCCAATACAATGGCCAGTAAACAATTACACATACAAATGGTAATAAGCAGAGCTGCCCAGCTCAATGCAGATCACCTGCATTTTCATACCGTTAATAATGAATGTTGCCGCCGCAGCCGCATGCCTCCCGGCTAGTTTCCAATGCAAACGAAGATATTTGCTTACAGGAGGGAGCTGATCAAATTAAGGGACCAACCAATGTTATACGGGTTTAGATCGGACCTAAGTGGATGGATTGAGGTCATATTGTTTAGATAAGCTCTGGTAAGTTATTTTGTACACTATTCGTGGAGTTAGTGATCGGTCTTTGTTAGCTATAGTTTGTGAGGATTCTGTGGGTTTTGGATGTTGATTTCCACTAGGGCATACGTAATTCTAGTAATGGCTGTCACCTACCTATAGCTATTTGTACTCCTGTAACCAATCCGGCAAGGCGGACCGATGACTCAGTGAAAGCCGCAGGAGTAGAAGCGCAAACCAGGCCAATGTGGCGACGCTTGGGGAAGGCCTATGTCCATCAGAGGACGTCAATCTGCTGAAATGATGATAATGTACAAATCCTCATGGGACAAATTACTCATTTAAAGAAACCACTTAAAACAGACCCTTGGACGAAAGGAATATAACAGTCACAAGTTCTACTTTGTAAGTCGCCGAGAAACCTTCCGCGAAGCAGTAATGCTAGCGAAGGAAAAGGGGCCGCGCGAGGCAAAGGCAAGGCCTTCACCCCAACCGCCGCTACAGAAGAAGACGCCCCGGGCATCGGGAGTCGCAGGGCGATCCCCGGCTCCGTAGGCGCGGGCCTGCGGACAGCGAGCGTAGAGTGGCTCGCTGTCCGACCACCACCAGGCCCGGGTCGATGGCGTGTTGTGCTTCGAAAGAGTCACCGAAAGAGTCAGTCAGAACGCAAAGGGCTTTAGAAGGAACACGGACGGGGTTTAGTCAGTAAGAGTCTGACACGCCCTTCCGCTCCACCCAAAGCGGAAGAAGTCATTTGATGGTTTCTCATAGATAAAAAAAAGTAGCCGAGAAAACAAAGTGTCACTTGTCACTTATTTCAGTCAAAACAAAATAAGCCCATTGACCCAAACAGCGACGCGTCCCACTCACCCACTTCCAACTCTATTCAAAATAATTAAATGGCGGAAATCTTCGAGCTCCATTGAACAGCACGTTTCCAATAAACGGCTCGAACTCGGAACAGTTACCGCTGGTAATTTGCGGCAACATACCGACCTACAGGTTACAGGCTCAGGACAAAGAGGAGCCGGGAAGCAATTATATAGCGTAACGACTTTTACGTCTATTTTCAATAGCTTGTAATTTGTGTACCGAAGAATGTAGGGTATGGAAATATTTTCCCGAAAATTCAGTAGATTTTTTGTTACTTTTCCTATTTATTGGCTTCATAGATTTTTGGGAAAGGTTATTGTCCTAAAATCCAATAGACCAGTCTGTATTGGTTAATTGGAAGCAATCTGGAATCGTCATCGTAGCAATACACAGTTACCACTCTCCTAGTGTCTCTATAAACTAGGAAAAGATATCGGTTCTTTAACAAGGTTCCCTATTAAAATGATTTATGTCTATTTTTTTATTTCCACCTTTTCATTTTTATTAGCGTGCAACAAGTTCCACGAATTTGTCAGATAACATGGGCATGCAGAAGGCTACAGTAAGGGTAGGCCAGCCCATACATAATGCCCAAAAAAAAAAATAACGATACTGACGATGCGAATTTTCGTCTTGTATTGTGCATTATGTATGGGCTGGCCTACCATTACTGTAGCCTACTGCACGCGCATGCCAGATAAGTATTATTATTATAATTTACCTTTATTTTTTTTTATCCTACAATAGCAGCTAATTACGTATTTGAACTGCGAAGCAGATCCTTTAATCCTAGCCTCTGATAAAATAATTAACATTACACTCGCTTCCGGCGGTTGTGACACTACAGAAAAATGAGAAAACCCAGTCCACGCGACAAAAGATGACTGATTCACACAGTAACAGCGGTTACGCAGTGCATCCGATCCGAATCCGCAAAAATACGGATACCAATAACTCTGATCGAATTCGGATATTGCTTTTCGCACTGTATCCGATTCGAATTCGTGAAAATATGGCTCTAGAATCTAAAACTCGGATCAAATTTGGATATTGCGTATCCACTAATCCGATCTCTGATCCAAATCCACCCCATGCCCCGCCCCGCTGTCGAGGCGCGCGGATATGTCCGATTTGAATCCGATGTACCTAATGCGAAAGTGTTTATACAAACAGTACTACAGCTACTCCGGTCACTCAATATTTCTTCCGAATTGGCGACTCACGGATGACGGAAAGAAATCAGATGATGGAAGTCTGATCTAGTGCGAAAACTACCAAACAAATAGTTGTATGACTACTTCAGAACGTATTTTCACGGTTTCGGATCGGATGCAGTGCGTTTCTGCTCTTACAGATCAAGCAAAGTTTACAATTTACAACCGCATAAGCCAATCCTCAAAAAATCGATCTGTTTTCAAAAGTTCTTCATCATGAAAATTATTCCTGTTAATAAACAATCTGCCAGGCCTCTTCCTATGTTGGTCGCTCGGCTTTGTTGGAACTTTACTGTTTCCATACATTTATTGTAACTAATATTAAATTAAAAGAAGAATCCATACAAGAAGTTATTTCGGTTAATGGTACGGAACCCTTCGTGTCCGACTCACTTTTTTTTTAAGTTGTACAAAATCTACAAGTTAAATTCTGTGGTAGTTTTGTGCATCGTTGTGTTGTGGTCGCGCGCTGTACATATTGCCGACGTCATACGAAAAGTTATTATAAAAATCGCAGCACGTAAAGCTGGCCAAGATATTTCTTGGCAACGAACCTTTTTTCTACACCGACGTTATTTTTACACTTTATTTACAGTAAAAAGTTACAACTTGGTCACTGTCTAAATATAGGTTAGTAATAAAGATTTTCTCAAATAAGAAAGCCTAGTTTTTGTTACCGCTGTATTCAGGGAATTTGCAAAATGTTAAATCAGTTTATTTTTCTTCTGAAGAAGTTTGTGAGAAAGTTTCTTGGAGACCGATGTGTGTAAAGAATCTGATGTCTCATACATAATATCCTTGAACTTTGCAAGGAACACGGAGGCTTCCCGGTCATATTTCTCAGTCGTGAACGGTGTGTGGATCTTCCATCTTTATCGGCTCTCACGACGCCCAAGGGAAGAGACGAGGCAATGTATTCAGAACCCACAGTTCTTATTTATTTGTATGGTTTTGTGTTCATGTATTACCGTTGTCTTATAACGTCCGTAAACTCCATGGTGCTCGCACTTAAAGCTTCTGCAGACAGGCACAATGCGACAGTGAGACTACGATGATATGACGCGTTTTCATAGATTTCAATTTTGTATCAAGTTAAGCAAATTTCTTGGTCTAGTTGTAGTATGTCAGAGTTTGCGTCTGAGATGCATTCAAAGTGCAAACAAAACAAATAATTTGTTGCTTACATTACCATAGTTCAGGAAAATGCCACTAGATGGCGTTATTAAACGAACGGGTCTCGACCGCTTGAAGTTTTTTCATAAAACCTCGTCTCAGCGGTTATAGTTAAACGCTTTGCTTCGAAAATAACGAACCCAGAGAGAACACCTGTCGTTCCAACGCAGACTATTTCCCTTATATCTGTACATTACATTTTAGCGTCGCTCGGGAATCGAACTTTGGTCCGTCGTAAAAGTTAAGGGCTTGACGTAACACGCTTAAATCATTTTTATGATGGTTCGAGTATTTTCCTTTTTGTTATGGAATTTGGTGTTGATGTAGTTTTGGAATATTATATTTAGGTGTCAGTAGAGGCTTCTTTTATTTATAACTCTTTTTGTTCGCCCTACCTATAAATATCGACGGTATAGCCAGAATCTGTGGTCTCATTAGCAACCACAAAACCAGTTGATTAGTCCGCCATACGTCCACCTAACGTGTGGTTTTAAAACCGCTCGCCCCCTAACCACAGCTTTAACCGATATTTAGGTGTCTCTAACAAAATTGTCCCAACATTCCCCAACAATATCTAAGATCTTAATACTACTAACTTACCTGGGCTTAACGTAAACCTCGGATAACGAAACATAAAGGCCCCGGGACACAACACAGGCGCGGGATCCCGGAGATATTAAAAATTCGACCAGAAACAAAAGCGGCCATAATTTACTCGTAAGCCGCTGTCGGCACCTAAATAAGTATCAACTTTAATACGAGCGGCCCGCGCGCGTGGATGCAGGGCTTAACATTGCATTGATTAAAGGATTAGAGAGTGCAAAGGGCTATGAGTGTAGGGTTGATTCAAGACGTATTTTCGGCGGGTGCTTTTAAGTGAAATATTGGCCGTCAAAATGCCACTTAAGCCAGTAAAAAGTAGTTACCAATGTATTCTATTAATTCTTTCGCTGCTACATATTTGCAAAGGTGTTTATGAGCGACAAGTCTGTTTATAAAAATCGATGGATGTCTGTTTCTTGTTAAGTGTGAATTGTTGTTTATGAATATTTAAAAGCCTTATTTTAATACAAAAGGCGTTTGACGTTAATACTCTTGTTGTGACAGAGACAGCTGAACTTAATGATAAACATTTACATAAAAATGTTCTTCACATTTAAAATGTATGCCTCCGATGTAAACTTTACTTCAGCAATATTTTTTTCACTTCTAAATATTCTGTATCAAAATCCTCTTCAAGATAACGATATTCACACTTTTCTTAGAAACACCTCTCTTTCCGATATGAGCAAAACTTAATTTAAAAGGCAAAATTGAATAACTGAACGAGTTAACCTTAGGGTCCAAATTAGATTATAATCTAACCTTCTTTCTATGTATAACTTAATGCGCTGGCTTTCGGGGAAGTTTAAATTGGATAAAATTGGAGCGGAGCAGGTCTGGAGTCTGGAGTCTGGAAGACTGTTAGCTTAGACATCATGCTAAGTTTGTGTTGAGTCTGGAAGACACATACTGCTAGGAAGGATATACAGCTGGATTATTTACAGCCCGTTTCAATAACGTGTCAAATTAGCTACCAACAGTAGCTGAAACGTCATTTTTGCCTTTGTTACATGACGTTTCAGCTACTTTTGGTAGCTAATTTGACAGTTGGTTAAAGGTAGATACGTTATTGAGACCGGCCGTTAGAAACACTCAAACATCATCTTCCAGCCGTTGTTGACCCATGCCTTTCCAGCACTTGAGGTTACCGCAACTATGTCTACGGCAGATTAATATAATACAAGTGCAATACAGACGTACGACGTGTAGTGTGTAGTAGTAGTTCATATACGTATTTTTATTTTGAAACCAATTCTGCGGGCCCTGTTCCTAAGACCCTCTTTGAATGCAAACCTTTATTAAAACAGGAGGAGGGAAAAGGAGCTTTCTCGATAGATTAATCTTCCTTTAATGCTGTGATAATTTCAATGAATCTTACATTAACTTCCGCGTCATTCAGATACACTTAAACACACTGCCTCGTTTTTTTATAAGTGTCACGTGTATTCTCGATTCTTCGTCTTTTAAAATTGTATACTTAGTAGCATTCTCTTAAACCATTATCTACATGGTAGTCATGATACGCACATCGTTTTGGGAATGCTTTTGTTTTATGTTCTGCTAAGTCCGAATACAGTCGTTCCTGATTCACCTTTACTTGGGTGTCTTTAATTACAGAGTGAATAGGTTACTTCTAGGCAAGCGTGCTCCATCGTCAACCATATTGTCGCTTACGCTAAGTGAGTAATAAAATGCCTTTAATATAAAAGAATTGCGTTCAATCCGGTCTACGTTTTGAGCAGTCTCACTAAGAGCATGTCTCATATCGCCAGGTGTTGAGCTCACGTTGAGCTATCAAGCCGGTACAAATCTGCGTGGCCTAGGTTTTGAGCTGAGTCTTGTTTAGCATTCTGTCCACGACAGGTGGTCTAAGTTAGTACGCTGTTGACCCACTTGGGAGCAGTGTGCTGTGATGTAGCTCCATTGTGCAGCGGGTTTTATACTCTTCATTACTTGGTTATTCTGTACACCAAAAATTGAAAAAGAATTATGTGAGTGAAGCTTCTGTTTTCAATCTGATTCAAATATCGAAATGAACGTGTAATTTAACACAACGATGCATAAAGGGTAGGTATGTAATGGACGTCGCAGGTGGACTCTTGTGGATTCTACCTACTCCCATGGGGAAAAGGCGTGAGTCTATGTGTGTGTAGGTATGAGATAGATAGCATAAATCGATGGCAGTCGCGTCCCTAAAGACCGAAAACTTTACCACGACTTAAACGGAGAAATGGATCATAAATCTTAATACAAAGCATAAACTTAACAAGGAAGAAGTAAAGCGGCAATAAAATTATTTTATCACCTTTTAACTTGCAACCCCAACAAAAAATTGACAAACAAAGGCTCCACGGCTCCGGAAGCGGACAATGGACACGAACACTTCCGGTAGCACGTTGCACTCTACGGATCCAGTTATCTCACTTGAGATACGGCTCTATTTGCCAAAGATATTGTTCTATCTGCGAGCACCCGATTGTTAATTGTTCGCAAATATTTGCGAGGATGAGCGTGGAAATTGCAGGATATATTTTTGGTCTTTAAAGTCAGTCGGGTGCGAGTCAACTTTTGCGCGTTGAGGAAAGGAGTATAAAGAGTGGATAAGAGTTATATTATGAGGATTGCAGAAGTATTATTTTACTTTCACCGTTTCCTTATATTTGTAGAAACATGTTTGAGAAAGTTCTTTTTTTATTTGGGACTCGAACGAGATCAACCACAGAATAAATTAATAACTAACAATAATCATTAAGTATTTAATGCTAAACACATAAAAAACCTGTTTGAGTTCAAAAAGGCTCGTATCTCACCATATACTGCAATAAATGATATATATGGGGCAACGGCACCGATCAATATAGAGCATTTGTTGCACAAAAAAAACGCAGTCGAGCAATCTATGGGCTTCAATCCGACGATTCTTGTCGGCCAGTATTTCAGAAACTTGGTTTGTTACCGTTATCGTTTCTTTACATATTTGAGATATGTTTGCTTGTGTGGAAGAATAAGGAATTATTTATATTATTCTAAATATAATAAAAGCTGTTTGTATATGTGTGTAGAAATATTTAATAAGCAACCGAGCGACCTAAAAATTTTAAATACCAGATTATTTATAAGCAAAGAGATTTAAAGATACGAAGATTTAATGTCTTTGTTTATAAGTAAATTGTTATGATTGGCTGTCCACTAACAGTTTTTATAGTGTAGTTTTTTGACAAAAAAAATAAATGTATGCGCGAAAAAATTTGCATGCTTATAATGTTAAGCAAAAACATTAATGTTCTGTATTTTATTGTTGCACCATCTTCAATACCATATTTTTATGCAAATAAATCTTATTCTTTTATTCTATTATATTTTATTCTAATTTGTAAAATAAAAATTACGCAGCGCTGGTATTCTGAAAGAATATATTTTACCCCTTAATGGAAATAGAACAAACGCTAGATTTTCCAAAAATAACACAGGCATTTCACTAAATATCTGTTAACTATCCTTGTTTCAACTAGTAGTAGTAGGTATGGCAACACTAGCGGACTCACGCTAGTGTTGCTTAATATTATTACTATTAGATAAAACTATGTTTGTGGTTTAACTTCGTAATATATTTAGCACCTGGCTTAGACGAGTGCTGGCACCGCAGGCCCATATAAAACAAAACATATTTTCATTTTCTTAATTCAAATTCTTTTTTACTTTTTGCCAGACGCTTCCAAAGAGATACCTTGTCTGCCAGAAACCTGCAGCCAAGGAGATCCTCCTGACATGAACTACGCCCCTACGAATAGAGTATAAGAGTCCTCGCAATAATCTATTCCAAGTCTTTGGAAGGGTCAAGCGTAACCTACCTATACCTAATAAGAGGTCCCTACCTATAAGCGGATGTGGACGAACAAGGGTGCGTATGCTTCTATAGAAGCAGCTTAGGACATGACCTGCGACAAATAATTATGTTACTGTATCATTTGCCGCTAGGCATACTACTCGTACCATAATCAGCATCAATACATACTAAAAGCATCTATTTCCGAATACCTCCAGTTCCCAATGTTCTCTCTTCAGTATTAGCCTCATATCGCTACTCCGCAAAGCGTATCAGCAGTGGTATCACGTCGGATCATCGACAGGCATTGTCCCGCTGCGTTCAGCGGCTTCTCATGCAAATCAGAGAGGTAGCCAGGCTGACACATGCTATCAAACAGAAGCGCGGTGTGCCGGCGTTGTTGCAGGCACATTGACGGTTTGGAGGTGTGATGTGGGAGGCGTGCCGTAGGAAATACGCAGTGGATGTTGATTGGATTTTTTTTAGTAGAGATTAAACAGGGGCCAATTAAATTAGCTAGCTATCGAAACTCAACAGAAGTTTCGAAATTTAAATGATTGAAATCATCAGATTTCAACACTTCTTATGGAGTTTCGATAAACTAATTTAATGTGACCTATAGTTTGATATCTTTTACAATTCAAACTATTGTACTCATCCCGAAAATGTTAAGGTTTATAGTAACAATATACAACCCGCCATTTTTAATAGAAGTTTGTATCGTTAATGGACTGTTAACAGAAATCCAATTCAATTCCAACTGTAATATTTAGTTTCCAAGCTTTTAGACAAGTTCGTAGTGAATTTAGAAGTTTACTGGAAATCCTAATGCAATAGCACGTAGTGACGAGTCGTTTCAACTTACCCCCGATTGTTTGTTGCAACTTACACGACAAGGGGCTGAGGCAGACATCCTTTACTTACACCAACTTTTCTCACTTTAAAACCCAATACATTTTCTGCTGGTAAATGATTTAGTTAGTTGTAGAAAATGTATTGTGACGCGTCAATTCCTTCGGGGATCGAATATATTAGGGATCTCGTTGAATAATGGAGAGTAATTTGTTCATTAGGCACAAATCCCCATTAGTTAATCCGCCTGAAGTTTGTGAGTTTGCAGTTGTTTTCGAACCCTTATTGTTAATGTCTCTAATCTCTGAGATCGATAGTATGTAGACTGTTTTAATTTAGGTGGATTTTATTAGGTTTTTAAGTATACAGGACTAAAATGCGTCAAGTATGTAGGTGACATTTATGAATCGTTGCAAATAAAATAGTTGATCCTTTGATCCAAAAACTCAAAAAGGACCAAACCCGACTGACCCATTTCTTGAATATTCCTAACCTCAAAGCCTTGTAAGTCAGATAAATAGTGTGAAGTAGCAAGGACAGCGCAACAAGTGCGACAGAACACATTTGTCACGGCGCAAATAAACTAAGGTGGCATTACAGTCGGACTGAGTTTATAACAACTATTCGTCTCGGTCCGGCCGGGCTCCGGGCTCCGGGCCCCAGACAATAACGGAACAGGGCCGGATTACGAGTTTAAAACAAGTTCTCATGAAGATATTACTTACGTAGCTTAAATTATGATTAATATCACCATAGTACACCGTAGTAACTCGTGGCTAAAAGAATAACAGCCTTACGGGTCGATCAAGGTTAAGCAACGCATGCCTAGGTTGGTCTGTGGATGGGTGACCATCTTAACATACGGAGTTTCCTCCGTGCCTCGGAAAGCAAGTTAAGCCGTTGGTCGCAGCTGTCATTTGTAGATCTTTAGCAGTCGTCACGGATTGTCAGAAGCCAGTAAATGTGACTCCAGTCTTGCTAAGAACTACCGTGTTACCCAGTTAATGGGTTGTGGAGGTCTGGTAGGCAGTCGCTCCACATAAAATACTGGTATTCAGCTGAATCCGGTTTGACGCCGACCCCAATTACGTATAGTTGGGAAAAGGTTAGGCAGATGATGATCACCTTAATACCCGAAAAATTAAGTTTGTGTAAAAGAGTTGCGTGACTATTTTTGGTGTGCAATAAAGTATATAATATATTCTATCTATCTATGAAAACACTCACTCATACACAAGCCGTATTGGTACTAAAGCACGTTACATTTATGAAGAACTTTTTCTTCATAAATGTCACGTGCTTCAGTTGCTGCCTACCCCTATGGAATAAAAGCGTGTTTATGTGTGCGAATGACAATATTGATGGGTGTGAAACAACAGAAGTACGCTGGAAAAGCCGTAACTCTGTAGTAACAGTAGGTGTTTAATTTTTTGCCGTTGGGCAGTATTTCTTTCTATAGTAAAAAGCTGAAAGGCTTTGTCTGTAAAATCCTGTAGGTTTACGGAACACAAAGGACTAGACTTTTTCTGTGGAACTGTGCATTTTTCCGGTTCAAAAAGTAGTCTAGCCTTCGGCGAAATTGTACGCTCCTCTTATATTCTGAAAAAACCTTTTTAAATTGGTGTTAGGCTTGCACTTAATCATTTAATGGAAGGCGATGATGTGAAAGAAAGAGATGACTTCCATGTTAAACTCTTTATAACTTTAATTTAGATAAGGCCCAAAATCTGCAGCGCACCTTTGTCCCACATAACTCAGCCGCCGCAAAGTACACTAACGCCAAACCCAAGCTCCTATCTCCAGCATCAGTCCTGAAATATGCACCCCGAGGCCCCAACCACCTGCAGCCCCCGTTCCATCCCTGGACGTTATTCAATACACGGCAGAATATACGAGAGTACGTGAGCTCACGAAATGGCGCCTTTTATAAATGCACGTTGGCAACTTTTGTCGCCGGATGATTTACCTGTGTCTACGTGTTTATGTGGAGATACTGGAATTGTTTGCGCGTATCTTGTAATATCAACTTTTTATGGGCATTTATTTCAGTTGTGTTTGTTTTTATTGAATCTTTGATGTTGTTTTGTGTCAATGATGTAGACTGGTGACACATTTTAATAATATTTTTTTAAACGTTGCCCCACACTAGGAATTTCTCCTGTATTGTGGGTGCGTTTACAAACATACAAAGTCACATACACAAACAGCCAGACCCGGAACAACTATCTGTAGGCCATACAAATAATTGTTCCGTGCGGAAATCGAACCCGCGACACGCAGCGCAGCAGTCAATCGCTCAACCACTGCGCCAACCTGTCTAATATATAAATGTGCTAGCTGTCAAAATTCATCAAAATCGGTTCGGCAAATGTATGCGTCAAACAAAGAAAAAAAAACAAACTCCATTTCGTATTTATAACATTAATTAGGATTCTCCTCCTTAATTGAATGTTTATGATACAGGGTGTCTGGTTATCGAAATTTTTTTTTTTTTTAATTTCTAGTATTTACAGTTTATACTTTTTCATAAGTACTGAGTTTTGTAAGTTTGTACAGACAATGACTGGACACTGGACTAAATGGTGTTCTAATAGGCTCTGCAAACCAAAGTAACGCCATCTACCGCCAATCAACACAGCTTCTCCAATAAAAGCTCGATTAAATCAAGCTCGGGTACTACTCGCGGGTGCCGACGCCGACCGGAAATGAGCCAGCTACGTCACACGTCGCCGTCACTTCCGCTCCGACACACGCACCATTATCCCGCGGTAGCCACGATGACATTCAAGCTGTATTTACAGTATAAGCTGACCTCGCATTGCACTGACTATCTTCACGATGAGAGCTCAGCTGGTACTGGAAATGTTAGGTTTATTTGTAGTTGGTACATTCGATGCGGCTGCAACGTTAATTCTTGTCTGTGATTGATGGCACTGCTTTTATGCGCATTTGTTTATTAGGGTATTATCTCTAGTGATTTAATGCAGCGCTTTGTCTCTCTACTGAACTCTAAATAAACCCTTTATTTAGAGTAGGTGACGGTTTATTTAGGATTATGTCTAGTGGTCCTTCGGTACGGACGGACATTTTGGGGTTATGTCTTCCTTTTGTCTACTAACTGCCTCATTGGTCTTATGAGGGCCATTATTCTACAAACTTTTAATCAACGTTCACATTCGCATAAATCAATTTCCCGACATTTTTGACAGATCGCAAATGAGATGCGGACGCGACGTTGCTTAACAAATTGTGGAATTGGTCGCAAGCGATACAGCTGAGTATGAGGTCCTGGATTCGATTTCCGGGTCGAGTTAAGTTATTGAGTTTTGGATTGTGATGATCCATCACTATCCCAGAGTTTGGGATTGTGCTGGAAAAGTTCGTCCTCCTTAAACTTATATGGCAAATTGTGAGTTTACACCACTGCCCACCCCTTCGGGGAACAGGTACAGGATTGACGTTATGTAATATCTTCCTTTAATCTAGTAACGTTAGACTCAGTTCAAACATGAACTGAGACCGTTCGTCTTGAATTATACCTACACTGCATTTCAAAACAACAAATCACACACTGAAAAGCAAGTCTATTTTTAAGGAAATTTCCACGGCAAATGATAGTTAATATCATGTCGTAGCTTCATAATGCACGTCCTTGATCAGCGAGCGTGACGGCAAATAATAACAGATGCAATCTCGGCAAATTAGCGTGATTGTAAGATAGCAGTCATCACGTTATGATGGGCCGTGATAGACGACTAATAGGAAATTCCCGTGAGAATGTTGGGTTGTCGTCGAAGAATTCGATGTAAGTAAGTTTGTGCAAGACCGCCTTACGTCTTGCACAAACTTACTTATACGCCACCGGTAGGTACATGGTGGACATCTATACGCACAAAACGTATTGGGAATACTTTCATCGTGCGAACAGCTAAGGAGTGGAACTCCTTGTCGGGCGAGTGGAGGCAATAACTTAGTATTAAGCTTCCACACCCGTACAGCTTAGCACAGAATACTATTGAGATCTTAAACTGTACTGCACACGTGGGTTTAATTTCTGGCCGTGTGTATTTTGGAGTAGCCTTGGAAACTTCTTGCCGTGGAAATGTAGACGTCTGGTTAGGATATGGGACTATTTTATGGTTATAAATAGCTGATCGTTGTAATCACAATTATTAAAGAAATCTGAATTGCACATTTTAATTCCGCCAAGTCCATTACATCATCAGAGTACAAGACGTACGGCGATGTGTCACCGGTACATGGTGGACATTCCAAGTGATACCAAAAGACTCCGGAAGGGATCTGTGGTCTGACTTTCCTGGTAGGTTCAACTTGGCGATCTTTAAGTCAAGAGTGAAGAGGTTATTTCCAGCATGTTCGATCATCGACCGCTTTATCCATCCCCCAGGTGAGATTGTGGTCACATCGATAAAACGTGGAACTTTAAGGCAATACACCTGAAGGGCTTTTCCCGTTGCTTCGCCCCTGTGGCATTTCTGTGCTATGATAATATTAATAAGGAATATGACACCAACAACAATGTTACGTCAACACAAACAATATCACAAGGAAAATTCTGCCTCCATATAAATAGCAAATCTTTGAACAATGGAAACAGGAAGCGGCAGCGTGCGTGTCAGCTGTACACGAGAGCGGAAACACGTCACCGAATCAATTACTTACCGATAGATGTCGCGGTAAACATGGCGATTATATATCATTTAACTAGTAAACAGGTGGAGATGACCGTGAAATGTTATTCTACGTAGGGTTAGCAACATTTTTTTTTTAAAGAAATTTTGTAAGCTCTGTCAGCGGCTTCACTCGCGTGATTGTCAGAAATTATCCCAAGGGAAAAAACAACCGGGATCAAAAGTATAATCTATGTCTGTTCTAAATTTCATCCAGATCCATTCATCCATTCAGCCATTCTAGCGTGATTAAGTAGTAAAACTTGGATTTAAATATAATAGATTTTTTATTTTAGAGATGTCAAATTAAGAGTTATGTAAAAAAACCGACCAAGTACGAGTCGGATTCTCGTACGAAGGGTTCCGTGCCATACACCTTAATTTTTTTTTAATTCAATTTTTATTATTTCTTGTTATAGCGGCAACAGAAATACATCATCTGTGAAAATTTCAACTGTCTAGCTAACACGGTTCATGAGATACTGACTGGTGACAGACAGACAGACGGACAGTGGAGTCTTAGTAATATTGTCCCATTTTTACCTTTTGGGTACGGAACCCTAAAAAGAGTTAATTTTATGGTTATTTAAAAATCGATGAAGCCCTGTATTTTGGGTTTCGCATAATGACAAAAACTCACGTTAAATGAATGGAGTATTCTAGCTTACTCTATTGCGTTTGTGGATTATGAAACTACAATTCAACGCACAGCCGAAACGAATGGAAGTACGAACTTTTGCACAAGAGTTAATTTTTTGATAAACGTGTCATGTACACATGTACTTAATCTGCGCAGACGAAATCGCGGGCGAAGTGCTAGTAGTACAAGCACTTCGCCCGCGTAGCACATTTGAGTACGGTTGGCAACCCTTGTCGGAGGTGACCGTGAAATGTTGGCACTACGTAATGTGCTGATGTTGGCAATAAGTGTCAGCCATATAACACATTAATGTAATAATGGTTATGTTGATCCTCAGTTGAAGATAAACAGTAAGGACATGTTTGCGTCATCCGTCTGCTACAACCTGATTCCTAAGTGCACATTGAAGTAGGGAAATATAATGTTACATTGAAGTGATTGATTTGTAGTATTTGATTGTTCCTGATAGCTATTTTTAAATGACAGAGTACCTACTTAGTTTTGTATGACACTGGGTGTAGGTATTAATGACTACCACTTAGTACTTAAATCGAAATTATTTTGAAACCCATTAGAACCAAAAAAAAAAATGATTTTCTATTAATAATCATAGAACTAAATGAAAAAATCTTGTCTCATCCTACAAGCTTACAACTCATCACCTACACGCTCGACGGCAGGAATTCATATAAAAAATGAAAAACACACGTCAAACAATATTTTTCCGCTCTGCAAATCAGAGAGCCGTGAGGAATTTCCATTACTTCCCAGTTATGGTAATGAATGAGTGTCGCAATAGAAGAATGCGTTGCACCCGCTACCCGCCTGCGACTCGCGGGTTATGCCGAATATGTGTTAAAATGAGGGGATACCATAGTGGTACACTACAGCGGGAGCAATATTTGGTATGGACAGTGAACACCTAATAACTTATAGTTGAAATATCATCATCTGCCTAGCCTTATCCAAACTGTAGTGAGGTCGGCTTCCAGTCAAAATGGATTCAAATGAATATCAGTATTTTACGTGTGGCGACTACCTGTCTGAAATAAATCCTAGAAGCGTCGAATTCTATGTGAACTATTATAAGTTACGCTCGAAACCGCACATCAAATCAAGTTAGTAAAAGTTTAGACTTGCAGAACCTTAACTTAACGGCTATTTCATAAAGGCGCCATGGGCAACATGTTTTGCAGTTGACTGTACCTGTGATTTATCACAATTTGCCTACATACAATGGCACAATGCTATTTGAATTCAATATTTGTTACCACATGCCAAGTAGGTTAGTAAGAGAGGTGTTAGAAAAACTCTCGGAATTTCCCATTAAGCATTCTACAGTATGCACGGTGACATGGTAATGAATGACAGGACAAAAGAATGCACAATGCATAGCGTCGCAGTGAGTGGAATGGCTTTACGAGCGAGTCGACAAGGCACGGCTATGTTGCGGATAAAATACGCTGATAAGCGACAGCGGGTAACCTTACATGAGCGACGGCGATGTGTAGACTTGGAAGGGTTTATTCATTTTGAATAGTTTTTGTTTAAGTGCTTTTGTTGTCTTCAGTTCAAGTTTATTATTTTATCTCTATTCCAGGAATTATAAACAAAGACGTCTCATGAATGAATTGGATCATGATACTCATGAATTTATTGAAGTATTTCCGAGAAAATATCAAATTTACAAAGAACGAATTGTCTCGAACTAAAGTCTTATTGTTCACTTGCTCTTCATAAATAAACAATTATACCTAAATTAATTCTAAATGTAAAAACTTTTTCACATCTAATTGATCACGATTCAATTAATTATAACGTATAAATGAGGAAAAACTTAGAAAAGTAAAAGCAAAAAAATATACTTTGAACAAAAGCCACCTTTGTCTGAGCTTTTCTAATTGCCAAAACTTTAACATAAAACCTTTGTGGCACCTACTTCTGTTTCCCGCTGTACGATCGCCACTAACTCCTCAATCCTCGAAGCACAAGGAGCGAATATTAAAACCCATCCATGAAGAAAATGTTAGCAAAATGCGGTGTGGCGGCGCGCAATTTTTAAAATTGTCCTGCTCCGACTTTCCAAGTGTCTCGGGGCACTGCGTCTCAACATAGCGGCGTAATGTTTGTCGCGCAACCTTGTGATCATACTTGTTTGTATGCAGGTTAATAGTTTTATAAGAAGACATGTGCGATGGTGCTAGCGTTTTTCTTTTGTAGTGAGAATGAACGCTTTCTTGGAGTTGGTTGCGGTTGCTAGCAAGTGTAACTTGTGTTGTTGTGCTGCATCTTTTGATATAGCTTTTAGTTGCATTGACGCACTAGAAACATGGGTTGTAACTTTTTAGGGTTAATTTCACTGTAATAAAAGGGAAAGAATATATTTTAATAGGCTTGCGTGTAAACAATACCTCACCAGACGTTAGTCGAAATGGTCGCCGATAATGCACGGTTGCCTAGAAATAAATCTACCTATTCCTACTTGATTAACTTAACTACTTGTGAAGGTAGATCCGTTATTGAAACCGGCTGTTAAAGACTCTTGTGTCCTTTCTTGTGTAACTTTTCATTTAAATCTCATTGAACCAAACACGAAACAGAACTCTGTACACGCGCCCATACATAATTTTCTTAGCTGCTACAAAAAGTGCGGGAAGTAAGAAAAGTGCATTAGCACCGCATCCGCCGGGACCGTGCAGCGTATAAATCTGCAGCAGATGCGTCTAGCATCCGGCCGTAGAGGTATGAGGCTGGAAGGGACTATTGTGTAGTTTAACCTAAGGCGCTAGGCAGTGCGATCGTCGCAAAATGACAAAATCAATGGGGTTGATATATACGTGATATTTCAGTTTATTAACAGCGTTTGTCAATCCCATACATTCTCGACGTTTTGTCAGTGGCCTTCGCCACGTTACCGCTGACAAAATGTCATTTGTCTAGAGCCTCTGGTCTAATTGTGATGACAGTGTACCAAGAAGAGAGGAAGAGGTGTTGAAAACCTGTAAGTCTTCTCATACATTTGGAACAAGTGACTTCTATGCCACATATCATAACCTCACGCCTGTACTCCTAGAAGAGTTAGGTAGAAGAGTAGCTATGGTGCACTCATGTTTTGCCAGTCATGTTAAAGTTTCATTATAATAGAGGGCAAACCCATTACTATCAACCGGGCACGAATCTAGACTGGGCTGCTACAAAGAAATTCTGGATAAAAATCTAGCTTGACCAGGCAATCGAACCCAAGACTCCATGAGCAGCGTGAGCTCTAGTCACCGTAGACTAGCAGTTAGTGAGTCTAGTCTATTTATGGCAGAGTTACGAGAATCACACAACCAGCAAAGCACTCCCATTAAATGTTATTGCATTACCCAGTCACTGGGTCATAGAGATCAGTTGGGCAATCGCTCTTTGCTCTGGTATTCAGCAGAATCCGCCAACACTGGAAGCCAAACCCAAAGACCAAGTGCGAAAAATAACCTGTTTTACTCCTCATCAAATCTTAAATCGAATCTTGCAAAAATAATGCGCAATTCCAGTAATACAGTAACATACTATTAAAAGAAACTGAAAAGTACAAATAACGAAAAAACTATTTTCTCGACCGAATCAGTTTTACGCATAAAAATGATCCTTGACACACTTCCCGGTCGGTACCTAGGTAGTACTCAAAGATGGCGATAGGAAAACAATCACAAACATGACCACGGTTTATTAAACACCGCTATCAACAAACAAATGGAAAACCATAATGTTAAGCTGTTACTTGCAGATTTAAAAACATTTTGTTACAAAGTACTTAATATTTGTTTATATGTTACCGGATCATTAACGCGGCTTGAAAACCGTAGCCTATCCCAGATTAAAGGTGCATTTTTCTGTAATAAAAAGTAGTGAATAGGTTTCTTGTTGAAAGGTAAATAAGTGAATTTTCTTAATGAGATCATTACTTCCAGAGATTCTCTTTTTACAATCTAACAATTAGATTTTTTAGTTTAAGAAAATTTAAATTACTTGAAGATTTTAAGACAGTTCCTTACGGCAGATGACCAATCCTGCATTATTTTGCAAACACGACTTTGTCAGAAAAAACAGAGTTTAAGGATCTAAGGACCAAAACTCTTTCCCTTAAATTTTGGTCCTTGTACCTTCCATGGTTTTTAGAGCATAGTCCAGCGGTTAGCAGCATGTTGAAGCAGACAGCCTCGCTGCAGCTGAGTTATTGTCATTCGGCGATACCATGGCATGGCAGTACTACGCCATTCACCGACTGCGGTCGATTTGAAATATTGTTTTATGTACGCAGATTAATATACTGATGCCGCCGCCATTCGACTGTCACAGATCACAATACCTGTGTGTTTGTCTGTTTTTCGATATTCATTTTCATGTGCAGTTTTAATGAGAAAGGGTAGATTGATTTTTGAATTATTTTACAAACCTTTCACCGAGAACTCAATATTGGAAACTTTTCTCGTACTGAACTATGATAACCTGCGACTTCAAATCGACGTACACATCATCAGCTGCCTAGCCTTCCCCGCCTTCTCCTATCCCCTCCGCCATCTTCGTCATCTGCCTAGCCTTCCCCGCCATCTCCTATTCCCTCCACCATCTGGTCTTCTCCGCCATCAGGATTCAGCTGAATACCGGTATTTTATGAGGAGCGACTGCTTATATTCACAACCCTGGTTAACAAGGTACTTATTGGCAAGAATAGTGTCAGATTTTCTTGCTTCTGAAAATCCGTAACGACATGGTAACGACTTCCTAAGATCTACAAATGACAGCCGGGACCAATGGCTTAACGTGCTTTCCGAGGAGCGGAGGAGTCTCAGTATGTTAAGATGTTCACCCATCCGCATACTGACCTCGACAAGCGTTGCTTCACGTTTAAGATCAATCGCACGGCTGTTATTATTCAGCCACTCAATCAACGCTACACATGAAACAGAGCATTTCTACCTCACTAAATCCATAATCAACAGACTAATGAACTGAACCAGACTCCTAATCCGAAATGACGAAACGCAATCACGGACGGTGCTAATCACACATGAGATCTGTGGCCAGTCAGCATCCCTCGAGAAATGGACCGGAGAGACCACGTCATCTCCGGCGCAGCTGAATTATCTACGAGATGGACCAGCAAGACGGCGCCAGATAATTGGAAAGTGGAATGAAGCCTGAATTTTGATTGAATGGGATTTGAAAATGAATGACGTTGGTCCTGGGAGATTGAATTGGGTTACTTTGTACGGTTAAATTGGGTTTTTATTTTGTTTGTTCGCTTAGCAAAATCCTATTGATTCTATTGATCATCTTCTCTTCGTCTTTAGGTTTTATTGAAGGAAGTTTCATCTACTCGACTTGACTCTATCCCTATGACACTCGAGACACGGCCATCAATGATTATAACAACCAATACTTTTCAATTTAATTGAAGGAGACCGACTCGAGGTTGAGTCGAGTGGAGGAACAAGTGAATACCTCTTTTTCGCGACAGAATAAAACTGTGGCCAAATATTAGACTCATTTTGGAAAACATTAATAACTGCTACATTAGTAAACATTAAACATTTTAGTTCGTTACGAAAAAGCTTTAAGAAAATTACGCACGAAGACTAATTGTATTCATTTTAAAATAAGCTCAGAATAAATAGCAGTCATTTAACAAAAGACAATATTTTGACAGCCTCTTAAAAGTTAATGATATGCAAAAGAAAATAATCCCAAGAATCTACAATTATATTAAAACTAGCTTTAGCCCGCGACATCGTACGCGCATAATCCTATTTTTCCTCGTTCCCGTAGTAATTTCGAGAAATCCTCTCTTAGTGCCCCTTACACTCCCCAAAGAACCTATATGCCAAATTTCAGCTTTCTACGACCAGTAGTTTCGGCTGTGCGTTGTCTGTCAGTCACTTAGTCAGTCAGTAACGGAAGAATTTTATATAAAATATTGATATAATACATACGATTCTTAAAAGAAGTCTACAATTAATTGAATAGAGAACTTTCTTCGCGGAGTAACCTTTGTGAAAAAATCTTTAGAAGTACAAAAGGACTAATTGAGTTTGGCAACATTATTATTCACGAGGAGGGAAGTCGTTCAAGATGGCCGATGGTTTTCATGTAGTTTTCAGTATTCCTAATATTCTAACCTTAGAAACTATCTGTTGTTAAGTCTTGTGCTTTGACTATTGTCACGTGTATTATGCGCTTTTAATGGACTATGGTAGGCTCAAAATACATTTGCAATTGCGGTCATTGAACCCACCTACATTATTTGAAATTCTTTATTTAAAAAAAATTATATAAAGCTGGGCTGAACGACATCTATCGTGATCCTTCACATTTTCAAGTAACGAAAAACGATTAATATAATTCATTATTATTATTACAAATTTATCATGCACCTACCGTGGTTAAAAATTAACGGCCAATAAATTATGAACAATTCATGTTTGTTTTTTGGAATTGCTTTATTTATTATACCTACCCACTGTTACATATAGTTATTCATGTTGTTTAACTGTGAAGGCTGGGAGCCTCTAAACATTTAGTCTCACAACAATAAGAAATAATGCGATCAAAGATACTTGCTAGTGCATGTACTCGCACAGATTAATAACAGCATTGTTGAATAATAATTTGATAAGGAAAACCCAATGTAATTTATCTCTAAACCTCGAGCAACGAAAATGCCGAAAAGCATTGAAACCGATGTATTCACAAAAACCATTGAAATTCACGGAAAGCCTTCGAAAGGTTAAAAATATCGACCTTTCCTCATTTAAATGAAATTTCACTACTCAGGAATCAAACCGATGAAGCGTCACTACGTCTCCGGAACACGTCATTACCTCCACAAATTGGGGTCTACCTGTTGACCTTGAAGGACCAAATGGATGCTATAAAGGTCTCGAAGAGATATCGAGCATCGTTACTGGAAACTGAGGGTCGCAGAGGTTACGATCGGAAGATTTGAGGTGTAAAAGTGATTTACCTTTGTAATGCTGATGTTGGATTGGTGGAAATGAGCCGATTTGCACATAATCATGAGGGTAATCTTGTATTGTCTCAGACGAGGGTTATATGTACTCATATTATTATTGTGGATTTTCAGTGCTCTATACTACCGCGGATTTTTTTAATTATAAATGTGACACGAATTTTCGTGAAATAAATAATCGAATTGTTGGTATTGTGATTTCAAGTGTCCTTAGTATTTTAAGCTTAGTGTTTTAACTCGCTATTATTTTACCACCAGCTAAAACAGTACTAAGTAGGTACAACTACTATTTAAAGCTAAGTCTAAAAACGAACCCACTATGACTTAGAAAAATCTTTTACAGAACTCTTCGCGTATGAAGATAATATATATTTTATTATACTAAGGTGTCAATGGCCAAAATAAAATATCAGTATCTAATCTTGACGTATTTGCAAATGCTTACTACACTGAAAATTATTTTTGTAGTTCCATCACCCACCTGACGATGGCGCTGATGGCGCTGTTCTAAATACACGACTATTTAAGAAGGACATTCGCGATTAGTCACTGTCGGAGTGCCAACAGAATTAGTTCCAGCAGTCATTGTCAAGAGCAAGGTCGAAAACTGTTGATATTCACACAATACAGAGTGTTTTACATAAATTATGTACGGAGATAAAATAATCACTTAAATATGTAGGTAGCTATTCGTTATTGTTGGAGAGCCATTAACATTTTCGGAAGAGGAAATTCACAGTAAATTACATGAAAATTGCGTAATTCGTAGTTGTTTACTCGTTGATAGACTTACCAAAAAAAAGATAAGTAATGTGTTTTTAATATACTGGACATAATCAAAACATAAACAAGTCCACGTTTATTACTATAAAACACATAAAAACTACTCTAAGTAATAAATGGACTACTTAACTAAAAAGCACAATATTAGGAAAATTCGTCAGATTTGGGATCGATATTTAATTGTTACTCACTGAACTCGTCTTCCATAGACTCGTATGTAAAGAAACCCAGACTTACATATATGGAGGCTCTTATTTCAAACTAACTTCGAAAAATAATACCTAATTAGGCTTTAATTATAAAACCATGTTTTCCAAACGCAAATAAGCCATAAATCGAATGAATTAACGCTATTTACAATCGCTGTGACACCGACATTGGGTTGGCAAATATTCAAGCGACCTTGACACTGCACCGTAACCTTGAACTGGTGACGCCGAGCGAATGCCACCCACATGACCTTGAACTGACTACGGGAGGCGAAGAGAATTATTGGAGCCTGATTTCTACATCGAAGCTCTCGTGAGCGGTTTACGTAGCTGATAGTTATTTTGTTTCTTCGGCAATATTGATTGTGAAGGTGTCATTACTTGACAAAGGAGATGCTTCTAACCTCTCGTGGCTTATTGTCAGTGGCTTGCAGGATATTCTTTGTTTTAAAGCAGACAGTCTTCCCGTATTCCTAATGTCATCCCAATCCGTTCCGCGGTTCAAGAGTGATTCTGCGAGATTGATTGAGACAGATAACACAACTGCTCATCCAAACAAACAGACTTTCAGATTTGTAATATTACTAGAATAGAAGGATAGGACAGCATGATAGGATTACGCTCATCAGTAATATCAAAGGACAGTTACGAATTAGGACCGTGTCATATTTGGTCCTTGTTTCCGAGGGACGAACAGGAAAATTATTTGGAAAACACTCAAATCTAATCTACGAAAAATAATTGTTTTTATTTTTACCTTTTAGAATGGACGTGGTTGGTTTCTCCCCTGTGTAAAAGAGGAAAACTTGGTTATTTTGATTGCTCGTTACCTTATTTATTATTCTTATATTATATATTAAGAGGACCGTCAACAAAACAGCTGACCACAGGTATCATAATGGAAAAATTATAAAATAGCAATTGGTAATCATGGGCCTCAATATTCCAATACAGGAAATTGATACGGCTTGTTGGTAGGTATAAGCAGACAGTATGATGTTGTTACACATTCGTTGTTCGTTAGATGACGCCCTTTACGAGGATCGCGTAAAACGGGCCTCCCCCTTTTTCATGCCAAGCTTGAGCACCAATATCCAGAAGTTCCAAAAGATATACTGTAGCAGGCTGATGTTAATACACTACGATAAGCTAAATCTTATTTGTGTTTTCCCAAAGAAAGAAATATCATACTGCTAATCTTAACGATAATAATATATACCAGTGCCCGTCTCGGACAGGTTCTCACACAGCGTACGAGGTAAACCTTGAGCAATATTTTCGATAGGCAAGCACACAATTAAGACGATTAGGTACCTGAGCAATCGTTTATTTATACGACTCGATTAATTAAATAAATAAAATCATTATTATACCCAACTTGACATCCGAAGGATGATTGTGATTGCTCTTTTGGTACGTACCTGGAAAAAGGAAAAATAATTTATTAGTTTACAAATCAAGACATCTTAAGGTTTTATTGCAATTAAAGTTAAATTATAAAGACGATAGAGATCTGTTATCAAAATTGCTATATCTTTCTACATAATGTTTTTCCCAACTGCGGAAGGAGTGTAATGTTTTTTGGTAAAACCGAAACTTTAGATATACAGGGACTTCCCCTCTCATAGGTTACGTGATTGATCGAGATGAATAATTTTACGTGAATAAATACTGAACCCGGATCAAAATCAGAATAACTGAAAATTTAGCATTCCCTAAACTCAAAGGCTTATACGTAAGCAGCTCAATACAATTAAACATATCCAAATTGCTTCCTACATCTTTTAAGTTTTAAGTATTTAATGAAAAATAAGTATTTCATACCAAGAATTTTATAACGTTTGTAGCAGTCGATTACACAACATTTTTCAGTACGATTTAATTAGAATTGTTGCAGGCGTGAAATGTATAAACATGTAAGATAGTACAGGTAAATGTATCAGGTTGTTGGACCACAAATGTTATGATATTACGAGTAGTAACAGGTTTCGTTCTCATTCATTCGATCTTGGAACTGGTTCATTAGTACTAGTACCTAGTTGAATCTATAACTACTTGCTATTACTACTAACATTAGGTAGTATTGGACTCTATGACAGAATGTATTAGTCATCTTTGGGAGTTCTTATGTAGGTACAACAGACGATTGTGATGTTATAAGAACAAGGAAGAAGTAACAAGTTGAATTGTAAGAAATAATGCTACAATAAAAATGAAATACGACGAAAATGACGATTACAATGAAAAAATTAGATAGAGATTTTTTTAAATATTCTAAGAACGTTCTAAATAATAATGAAGTTATAATGATACAGGCTATAAAGGAAAATGGTTTCTATTATTTTTCATAAAATAAAGTACTCTTTGAAGTTGATAGCGAGCAAAAACAAAGGTTATAACAAAAAATATTAACCTAAAGTCTGCAACGATATCATAGCTAGAAAATATTCTATCAGAGCTATACAGTATCAAACAGGCTTTCACAGCGTGGAGGCAGTTAGGACAAGTCTGAACGTCCAATTAGCATGGCTAGGGTTAGAAGAGGACTAATTCCTGGTTCGTTTGAGAGTGCCGGCCCGCATTAATATTCTGAATACATCGGGGCAAACTGTATTCAGTCTTGCAGTGTCATTGTTTTTTAGTTGATGAAGTGTGCAATGATTTTGAAATGTTTTATTTTTGGGTCTACATGTGGAACAAAGTGTGAGTTGTACACTTATACAATGGTCAATGCTCGTATTTATCGCTAATTTGGTTGTTAAAAATACTGGTGACTAAAATAGTGGACAGGATTATACTTAGACGACATCAATGATATATCCATGACTGACATAATATCAAAGTTGTATGTTTTATTTAAGTGTCAACATCTCCAATGGATCCAATTAACACTAAAAGGCTTAAAATAGATTCAGCTAATACGACATCGTTCACACGTACGATTAACAATAACTTTTTGCCAGTAAGTCGATACTTAGCAAAAAGTTATTGTTAATCGACGTCGGTCAATCTTCCATGAGTCCCCCAGGCCCCCTTGGGCTGGGGTTCCAAAACTCGCATAAATTATCCTCGGCGGTTAATTAAATTTACTTGATGCTCGGAAACAGTATGGTACTCACAACTAATTGAAATCAAGTTTGGGAATATGTAAATATGTTACGTCTTCGAGTTAGGGTAGACTACAAAGTGATAGTTATGTGCCGGGTCCTGGTTAAACTGAACATGTCACAGACACGGCGAGACAGGGTTTTTAGCAGATGTGAAGATAGAGTTGAGAATGGAGATTATCGGGAAAAGATTCAGAAAATGCATTTGATAATGTCTGAAAGAGAACACAAAGTAGGCAATAATCTCCTAGGTTGTTGAAATATTTCCAAAGTCAAAAAACAACTCAAGTGACCCTAAAATACCTATATATTAATACAAGTTTATGCTCAGACGTTTTAAACAATAAATTAATTAATTTTGAGGCTTAATAAATTGAAATAACTCGGTACGAGAAACCATAAGGATACAGCTGTCACCTTTATAAATACCCACCAAAGAGCCCATCGATACTGAGAAGTGTGTCAACAGCCTAATGTAGGACGTTACCGACTGACCGGACTCCGGAGAGACCCAAAACTTAAACATTCAGGTTTTTGAATGTCAAGCCCAATTTAAATGTGACCGATAAAAATAAAGACCCAAGAATTTGCCATAAAAATACTTCAGAGACCCACAAACTGAAATGACGTCAATAAAGGAAGAACTGGGTTTTTTCCTGAATCGCTTAGAGAATCTGCTAAATTGAGATTGTTTGGTGTCAGATGCTTATCCAACACAATTCATATCTAGTAGGGACATTGCAAGTTCTCGCCTATTTTTAATTTATGAATAGTGATATAAAAAACTATTTATAAATCAGCAGCAAGAAACATCTAGTGTTCAGATCATTGCTATATTAAAAGGAGGGTTCAGATTGAAAAAGTGTAAAGGTTAAAAATTAACTTAAAAATTAGATAAACAAGTTGTTATAAACAGTCGAACGATAGGTAACTGTACCTACTCGCTGCTCGAACGCATTCTTACGACGCCTGGCACCGAGTGGTACGGCCCGGTAACATCGCTGCACGACCCAAAACAAATCTTATTACACACTAAATAAAGTCGGAAATCTTTCGCGACCAATCCAAACAAACTCTTGAATTGACATGTGTGAGTAGACTGAAAATGAACTTTAAAATTAGTGTGATAAGATCTAAAAAGGAATGACCATGAGACGGGTTTACATAAGCTTCACACTCACACACCTAAAACTCAGTTCTTTATAGTTCGATATTCAACTTTGTAAGTGTTATATTATAGTTGGTTTTGGTGTGATAAGGAATGGTGTCACTTCGTACTCAGGTGTCACAGTTATTGAATTAACGTGCATGTGTGAGCTAACGGGACTGGTGTGCGTGCTGCGCAAGAGTTTACCTGTGACAGGACAAGCAGTACTATTGTGACAGCCATGATTGATCTGAACATGGATTTCGTTTCGTACTATTTGTTAAAGGTTAAAGTTTATGAATGCGTAGACGCGAAATAAGTCATTCAAAATTTGTTTGGTCTATTTTTGGGAACTTGAAGATCTAGTAGCGTACTTAAGGACCAAGGCAAAAAAGCCTGAAACTTTTAAAAGGAACTTACGAAACATCCTTTATATTTTAAATTATAATGGGCAAACAAGCTCTTCTAATTGTATATTTCAAACCACGCAGAAAGCTTTGACGAGAAAGTACAAAAAATTCTTTGGAGTAGATTTTTATATGTTAATTAGTAACGTACTTTTTGTACCGAATGCAAATTTTCGGGACGGTGATAATTTCCTGATTTTGTATGTATTATTTCCAGCTTTAGGGATATAAGAAGAAACCTAAGTGGATAACGTTTTACCGAAAGCCTTTACAATATCAGTCACTTTTTTTAAATTATTTTTTTTTGTTTTTTTGCGTCTTTTCTGGCGGACTAAATTGGTTTTCATACTTTCGATATTTAAAATTGTTTATATTTCTTACAATAATCCTCGCTAACGTCGAATTTTTTTTTAAATATTTTTTTTCAACTGTGTTAGCATGAGAATGAGCGTTTATTACAACTATTTATATAAATACGCTTGTCGGCAAAAAGAGCAGACTAATTGTGAGAGATTTCGCTTTGTTGTGCAACGTCTAGAGGTTACTCAGTCAAAATAACTTAAGATACTTATGAATAAGCAGTTCTTTTTTGCATTTATAGCAATAGTCCAAAAATCAAGGCCAAAATTCTAAGAATCTTCACACATAAATATGTACGTTTTTCCTTGTGCTTTTTCAAGTTGTCCGTAAAAACAAGGTTTGGTTTATTATTGGTATTCGTAATTATAAGATGGAATGTGCAGCCATTTTAATGATTTGTTTTAGTCTGATTACAGTGATTGCACTCGCTTCTGGCGTTTATATAAGAGGTTGCAGTAAGGTCATGTGGAATAAATAATATTATATTTTTTTATTTTGATAACATCACATCTTGCTACCATTTTATCAAAGACCTTATGTGCAACGTTCGACATTGGATTTAAAAGACCGGATAGACGTTAATACTTAAAAAACTTATTTTCTTGATTCTTTCTAGGGATTGGTACCTAAGGACCAGTTTACTAACAAAATAAATAGGACCAAAATCATAAAACAGCCATTAATAATCAATTAATTCCACGGTAATTACATCGATTACTTACTCATACATACATATATCTGATAAATAAAACTGATATACAATAATATATTCCATAGCATGGTGCTCATGGCAAGCAGTGGCGATCACGACTCGACTGGTCCAAGGTCCACAGGCTGCTTTAACGGGTTCTATTCTAATGCCACCATCACACGACTCGTTTACCATAATCTTGAATAAATTGAGATCAATATTAGCTGCATTTGAATTTAAATACTGGTATCTAGATGCTTTAAACTGCATGTAGCTGATTATTAGGTGTTCGAAGTGAATTCGTTTTGATTGGCGGATAATCTGATGTAAAGCTATTCGAGAATGGGAATGATGGTCAATTTCAAATAGTGCACGTAAAATATATGATGTCAACATTGCGGTTTATTCTATCACTCAATCAACTTGGGCTTTTCTCAACTATGTTGGGAGCACGTTGGGGTCGGCTTCCAGTCTATCCGGAAACAGCTGAGTACCAATAATTTATATAAATAGAAAATAGGGTATAATATTATGACACTACGTGACTAGAACTAAGTAAGTAAGTACATGTTGGATTAATTCAGCAATTGCTGGACGTCGATCGAATATCATCAACGAGTTGGTAGTAATAATTAATCGGTGAAACATATTATGCTTTGTTGCCATTCTACTCTTGTTTACCATTGTTACTAATACGGTGGAACATGAATAAACGATAACAAACTGTTTGATTCCAAGACAGATAATATATGTATATTCTCTTTCAATAATCCGTCAAAATTATCATCTTTCCAGCCTAGAATGACCTACTAGTCGATAGATCTCTTTGCCTTTTTGGCAAAGTTACATCTCGGTTGTATGCGTCCCTCATACGGGTGTTTCCCGTGACTTCGTTGATACATCTCATCCTTAAAACGCTTTAATGTTCAGCATAATTCAATGATACCATTTGCGCAAATGATTGATGCTCAATCCCTGCTGACTCCGCAACGCGTAAACACGCGGTTTCTACAGCTATCAGCCAATGAGCGATGTGAATTATGTCGGGAACACGTCACCGCGTCAACGCGACATCGCGACAACTAATGTACGCCGCACTAATTGTTGTTACTGTTGCGTTGACTACACACTGGCCGAGTCACAAACCTGGGTTTTTTTTCGAAAATAATCTATGACATTAGTGTGGCATTGAATTTGACGTGGTGTATGAGTATTTTCACAATAAGATGTACTTGTGTTATTTGTTTGTATACAAGTACACAATAAGATGTACTTGTGTTATTTGTTTGTATACAAGTATGTACTTATTATTGTATTTTTTTTTCTTCTATTTGTTGTTCCATTAAGTTGCACCTGGCATGTTCTGTCACTGTACCACAAGCGCATTAAGTTTTAGTTAATAGATAATTGTTACTTATGTTACCATGTCATGAGCTGTGTAGGATCTGGTCATGCACCTGCCGCAGTTCAGTCTTCATAGTTTTTAGATACCTAATAGTTTCTTTTATTTTTCTTGTCCTATATGTGAAATAACGTAGAATAAAGGGTCATAAAGGTGAAATACGAAAATAGTCGTGAAATAGTTGGTGTTGTAAACTCAGGAAACAGCTATTATATTAAGTATGCCTGTGGCTATTCTTTGCTTTGTTAAACTTAAATCTACAAGGCTGTAAATTTGCTTGCTCACTGGAAATATACAGCAATCAGCTTCAAATTCATTCACAAACAAACAAGTGTCAATTCAAACACAGGAATGACGACAACGCTTCATTAAACTCCACCAGTACTTAGCAGCTGTCAATTACACGCAAAACCAGCAACAAAAGAAAATGGCGCATAATACGCAGAACCGTATCGTTCAGTTCTGAACCTGACATCAGCACGCGTATCAAATTGTGAAATTGAAACAATATGGTTTGAGTATTTTAATGTAGAAGTTCTAATAAATTTTGAGGCTGAGACAATAATGGGAATTTAAAATGGCTGACCTTTTTTTTATCGATGGTGGTTTCAGGGTTTTCATGGCATAAGTGATTTTTATAAGAACTGTAAAAGGTGCCCTTTAACAAGAATATTAGACAACCGGAATGTAGTACATTAGATCTAGCAAATCCGAGGCGAGGTGCTTCGAACTACCTCGCGTTCGTTCTTGTATCCGTCTTCTTTAGTTTCTAGCGCCCATGTTTAAAAGTGAGTATGAAGTTGTCATCTGGATACGAAATCTATCTTACATTAGACTACTTCTGCTTCTACCTTGGCTTGGCTTGACCATCTTAGCTAACTGGTGAATTGGTGGTAACTGCAACCTATCCTTCTTTTCTCTTTAAATCCTTAATTATAATGTTAATGCGAATGACTTTCTTTGTTCGTTTGTTTCGCTTTCACGCTTAAATCGCGGAACCGATTCTGCTGAATTTTGGAAATAGATGGGAGTCTGGAGAAGGTTATAGGCTACTTTAACGCGAGCAAAGCCGAGGGAAAAAACTACAAATATGTTGGTATCCATGTACTTTACTGTTACCTATTAACCCCCATTATATTAATGTAACCAGTATGCAAGCTCCCTTAGTCCGCTAAAGTGGCTAATGAATCGCGGAGCTGACGTTAACACGTTTATGATAATATTCAGATCCACGTGAGTAATGACGTCACCAACTCATTACACGGGAATACGTTCGTTTTGAGCCCGAAGTGAAGGGATGCTGTGGGAGTGTGGATCTGGCCAGCAGACAGGGAAACCCAATGTATCAATGAATAATTTCGCGAATAAAAGAACGTTAAGTTGTGTTCAATTTAATTTATAAGCGTCATTTCGGGCGGAATTGAATTGACTCTGGTGAGTCCCTTAGTCCCTTAGTAGCCCACGGGAAGTAATGGGATGGTGCTATTCTGTTACGTTCGAAACCATACAGAACAGAGACAGATGGTCGCTCCATGTCAAATACTGGTAGTCAGCTGCATCCGGTCAGACTAGAAGACTTCAGTACAGTTGAGAAATGGCTGAGCAGATTGAGTGTGCAATATTAGCAAAGGGCTCCTACCTATATAATATTTTTTTGCTGAGAGGCTCGCGTTTGAACACTATCTACAGGTAGTGAGCGATGATGTGGTCGGTGATAGAGCAAACCAAAAAATGTGTAGAAAATGGTCAAGTCTAAACATACCTATGAGGTACCTACCGTCTCCCATGGATGTAACGGGCACAGGCACAGTTAAAACTAGTCTTTCGGTATAGATTGAATAATTCCTTACTACAAAGCTTCTCAAGATCTATCGGCCGATTGGAGCTCAATGCAAGCTCCAAAGTAGACAGGTAACTACGTTTTCCGAAGTCACTTAAGCCAAGCTTTGTTAGAAAGAAAATACTTCACTTAGAAAAGGGCACCCACAATGGAATAGGACCAGAATAGTCGGATTATATTTATCAAAATGAACTAAAGAGGTAAAATTGATTGCTTGTGCAATTGTACAGAAGAGGTATTCTCTAGAGACGAGAGTTAAGTCTTGGAAAAAGGTGAGCCTCGAGATATGACTTTTTTTTTTTTGACTTTTGAGCCAGACAAATGTATGGGATTGACAAACGCTGTCAAAATGTCAACCTTAAATTTTGAAATTTGACAATCGCATGCGTTCATATAATAGCTCTTTGTCCAGGGTAACGGTGGTATCTTTAGTGAATGTGATGAAAAGTGGTGATATATGACTCGTGGATCATTCACGGTAATTAACCGACACACTATACGACCATTACTGTATGAATGAGTACTAGAAACACGAACGCAATCCATCTTTAAAACAATCAAGTGAAACCATAAACTATATCTCTGTCAATCACGCATTTACTCAATGGACTAGTCGCTATACAACTATAAGCAAAAATCACCTTTATCACTCATAGCATAAAGTCCTATAAAACAACACAAGTGATTTAGTTACGCATGATACGGCAGTCCTAATGCGAAGAAAATTGAACGTTGTTCTGAATGGATTAGGGTTTGTTTTTGTGTGTGGTAAATGGTTCAAGGAGGTGAAGGCTCGGGTACCGTTGCTAGGTTACGGAGGTGCGAGGTCGTTGACCCGTGCGTACGCGCCGCGTCGTGGGAAATTGGTCTTTTGCCTTTCATTTGGTAAAGGGATTGTGCAGTCAGTGTGTCTTCGAATGGGTATCATTAGGGTTTTATATGTTAGTCTTAGTACTGGTTTGTCTTGGGTTATCGGCGCCAAATTAGGTGATTAAATGGACCTGTTCGTGTAAACGTTGTTCAAATGAAACTTACAGATATACAGAGCTACAATCCAGATGGGCTAATCATCAATATTAATAAAACTCTTCCGTTACTGAGTAACTGACTGACTGACAGAAAACGCACAGCCGAAACTGCTGGTCGAAGAAAGCTGAAATTTGGCATGTAGGTTCCTTGGGGAGTGTAGGGGAGGAATAGTGAAGGGGGAAGGATTTCCCGAAAACAATTCGTGAACCAAAAGCTAGTCAACGATAAAATAGAATTTTTAGGAACGATTGTTCAATTCTCAGATATGTTTTCCCTGAGGAATAAAAATAGCGATTTAATAGCTTTCGAATAGAAAATAAAGTCAATAAGCCAAATGCTTTCATAATTCAGCTGCAGTGCAAGTTAAAGTGACTTATAAGCTAAAGGTCGAAGGTTCGTCGAACTGTGAACTTATACCTCTTATCTCTCATTTTCGTCTATGAAACCTAGATGATTGCAATAGACTAGCAGCTTATTAATAACAATAACTTGCGAAATGTCGATGTTCTATATGACTGCTCTGCCTAACCCTGCGTGGAATACAAAAGTGCACTAAACCACTGTCATACAAAACTGCATAAAATAACAATATTATGTGTTACCCACCATGTGCACAAAGCGTTTTGGAAATACTTTCATTGCACGTACAGCTAAGACGTGGAATTCCCTGCCGGAGTCCGTGTTTACTGATAGCTACAACCTGGGGGTCTTTGAGTCCAAGAGTGAATAGGTTACTTCCAGGAAAACGTGTCCAATCGCCGACCACCACATCGCTTTCCATCAGGTGGGATTGTAGTCAAACGTGAGACTATCAATAATAATAAAAAACCCTTAAAATAAAGAACAACTCATCAAATAAATTCTTAAAAACCCCACATAGAATCTCATCATCAAGAATGCCAAGGAAACCCCTTGATTCTTACACCACAATACTTTAATCTTCCCGCTCTTTACAAGATCGTCCTTATGGGGCCCATAAACAAGTTGAAAGGAACTTTGTATCGCTTGTGAAAGGATTTCCACAACATTAGATAGCAGGCTGCGGTATTAAGCTCCATAAGGACGTAAGGAACATTTGTACTGTTGATGGGAGAATAAGACGAGATAAATTGCGTCGATGTTTCCTTTCATGCTATTATTGTTATGAATAGAGTAAGTTAGAGTAATCTGTAAGGCTTCGTTAAATATAAATTGAATTTTAAAGAGGTTATTGTAACAGCTCTGATTAAACCAATCTTTCATAAGTAAAATTATTAGTTTAAAGTAAGAACAATTAAACTAATGTTGGTCATTCACCTTTGTAATTTTAAAAGGTAAATATGATAAAATCTTTTTTTCAGGTTTTTTTATTCATTCTAGCAGACATTTTGAATTTAAGAGTGAATCGAACGACCAAGCTTTCAAAAAATATTTCATATTTGAAGAGCCATGATTTTTATTTCTAAATTAATCTAAAATAGATTATTTAACCATGTCCAGTCTGATTAAGTGCTAGTGTACGGAGCTTGAGCAGAAGTAGACGAGTCACAAAGGACGCAGTGGGCTCATTGAGGAGGCTGCTCCGGAGGCCTACGTCAATGGGACTTTATTCCGCCCTCTTATGCTGCCATGCTGCCCGCCAAGTTATAGGCGACAGCGGGGAATGGAATGAGAAGGGTGTTTGAATACTTCATAATTGAACTATTGTCTTGAAGAACCAATTACATGCACGCACATGCTAATTTTTTCATCGTCATTTCAGCCAAAAGCTGGGTATGCCTCTCCCATATTTCGCCACACCGACAGGTCCTGTGCGTATTGCAATTGCGGTTTCCCGGAACCTTCGCCAGGTCATATATATCCAGGGTCCACCAAGTGCTTCCACAAAGTGGTCTCTTAATGAAAATTGCAAATCCTAGAAAAGGCGGTTACAATACTAAGATGACAGAAGATTGTCCTATGGTAAAAGAGGGCGGGCGTCTGGATAAATAAATCATGTTGTGCCGACCCCAAATAAATTAGAATTAGGGGCTGTTTACGACGAAGTTCAGTTTTTCCTATTTCCCTCCATTCATCATTATTATAACATTATCACTATGATTTTTGCCTTAAGATGCGTGACAGATCCCCTCTCGGCCGACCTCCACCGTAAAATACGCTCTGTAAAATTACATAAAATATCTTTCCATGATCCGCTAACGCCTTACCCCTGCACCACTCCCGGCCGCTCTTTCACAGCCTCTTTGTCAGTCTTTTGCAAGCTCGTAGAGAGGCGAAAAATAAATTATGTCACCCATTGACAACAGTAATGATCTTGTTTGAATATAAAAGAATTATTCGACTACCTTCCTCTGCTCGATATAGAGAGACTATTCGGATATTATTTTTGGACACAAATGTACACTTCGCATTGAATTGATGGAGAAAATAATGAGAAAAGACATTAGTGACAATGGAAATTCTTAATGTGGACTTCATTTTTCTTTACAACTGTTAAATACGAGCGAGTATCGACGCGAAGAAGAATACGAGTACCTACGTAAGTTTGTTGGTGGTAAGCTCGTCCCGTCCCTCACTAGGTGGGACTTACCAAACTGACTAATTGTTGGCGACTAGCAGACCATTAATTTTTCTTTTACTGGCACAATATTAAAAAAAATGTTCTCACGCAAGTGTCAATTGGACTTTTTGGGAATGTTTAATGTATGATATTTAAGCCTGTGGTATACACCTTTGCTGGTGGTGTAAAATCCCGTGTAGACCCTTTGGGCCCGTAAATACTTATATGTAAAAACTGTAGTCCACCTAGGTCCTATGGTAGGCGCCAAATAAACTTGTCATAGCGGCCATTGACCCACCTACATTTTTGACATTAAGATACATAAAGCTGTCCCGAATCTACATCTATCGAGATTCTTTACAGTTTTTGGTAATGAACAACTTCATAATTTATTTTTCGGGTACCTTTGAAGAGTTGTAAGGGAAAGGTGTAAGGGAAATGTACTTTATTGCAAATTTATCTGACGCCTATAGAGAGACTCCCAGTTGGACAGTTATTATTTACTAACACCAGGGGACTAATCTGCATCGTGTCGGGTCCGTCACGTCTCGTATCACGTGGCGAGGTGAGCACGCTTGGACAGGATTTTGTAGTTTTTGTACGATATACATATGGAACATGAACTTGTTAAGAAATTGCTTACATCTTGCTTCTGAAGGCTGAAAATAATCCCGTCTTCTGAAAATGACTTGAAGCAATGAAACTCACGTCAAATAATGTTGACTAGCTATTGTTATATCCAAGGGTCTTGAAAAATAAAGTTGTACTGTAGCTCGTTTCATAGTTATTTCAGACACCCAGTCATAGCAACAAAATAATTTATCTTTACTAAGTACTGCTTTTTAGCTAACAAACTAGTTTGTCGTTTGCCCTTGAATTTGATAATACGAGCGCATCCGAAAACAGCCTAACCTCCAGGTTTTCCATTTTGACTGTACCCTTTTGTAAGCATCCGAGTTTTTGACAAAAATAGAAGGTTTGTAACAGCCGTGAATGTCCATGTTGGAGGAAAAGTTGCCAAAACTCGTGCCGCGCGATGCTCGGCTGCGCTTTTAATTAAATTAACCTTCAGAAGGAACTTTCCGTTACTTCCTTATTCCTCTGTTTAACGCTACTGCACATTAACTTATTTTAATTAAAACTTACATATTAAGATGAAATAATATGAATATGTTTAGGGGTATAAAAAGCTTGTGAACCCGGATAAATAAAAAACAAGCTTTTGAAATACATTAATACCTATCCTACATCCATCAACACATAGGTACCTACATGGCAACACATTTTTGAAAATTCTCCAGTAATAATATGTAAAGTAAAATTGATTGTAAATGGTAAACTCCGGTAGTGCTGACCCAATTACGAAAAATAATTAATTAGATGCTGCAGTTTTTCTCAGAAAAGTGCACAATTCCAGGACTTTCTGCTGTGGCAAAAACAATTACGAAATCAAACGTAATCAAAAACGGGTTTTCGATTTCACTTTCTCTGTATATCGAACTTCATCATCATCCCAAATAAAGTGAAATTATTATTCATCATTAAATTTCATGTTACAAGATCATTTTCATTACATAAAAGCGAATGGCTTCGTCTCGTAATGTCAATGGGAACACCGCTATTTGAGCTTCAACACCCTGATCTGGCATCTCTTTCAGACTTTCCGAACTTTAGATAGCTGCATCCCTCTCCAACGTTGTTATTTTTTATAGGCAGTGCATCGAACGAGCTCGTTATGTGAATGACAGCTGATACTCCGAGGAGGATTGCAGTTGCTTCATCAAAGGGGAGGTTCTGGAGGTAAATATGGAAGAATTTGATGCGAAAACCTGTTTTGTTTGAATTTGGCAAGATGTGAATTTGGCAAGAAAAAGCAAAATTACCGCAACAGTAAGTCTAAGTTACAACAAGCCGAAGAGGGGTGAAAGTAGGGTAATTAAACAGACAATAAACTAACAAACACAAATAATATCCGAGGTTACTGATAAACGAGTATAGACACATTTCACGCGAGTCGAGCCGCTTGCACTCGTTATACTTACAGAGGCGCACAGTTACCTTCCTGACCCCCGACCCTCGTCCCCCGACGTCCCTCGACACAATATCCCTTAATTAAAACATAGGAACACAATAATTAATACATCCACCCTTGCCCTAAGCTCGAGTATAGCACGTCCGCTTCGAGACGAGCACTTCATTCCGATTCGCGCAATTATGCAGGCGTCAGTAATTAAAACTTGCATAGCATTGCCCGCGTCGCGGTCAGTTCGGATAATTGCATTTGCAATTTAAAACTATTTGTAAGTGGAACAAAGTTATGAGTCGTGTGTTGTATTCAGATTAGGGTGTCGGGAATAACGTTGTGTTGTTATAGTTCATTTAAGAGGGCAGGTAATACATATAATTTTAAGGGTTCCGTACCCAAAGAGTAAAACGGGACCCTATTACTAAGACTTCGCTGTCCGTCTGTCACCAGGCTGTATCTCATGAACCGTTATAGTTAGACAGTTGAAATTTTCACAGATTATGTATTTCTGTTGCCGCTATATAAACAAATACTAAAAAACAGAATACAATAAATATATAAGGGGGCTCCCATACAATAAACGTGATTTTTTTCGCCGTTTTTATAGATAATGGTACGGAACCCTTCGTGCGCGAGTTCGACTCGCGCTTGGCAATCCTATCTGATGGAAAGCGAAGATGTGGTCGACGATGGAGCACGCTTGCCTAGAAGTAACCTATTCACTCTTTAAATGCTTCCTAATAGCCATTAAAAATGGTTCAACGTTTAATATGGTAGGAAAATCGAAAGGAAGGAAACGAACGAGTCTCGTAACTTCCCGTTTAAAAGGAAAACTTAAGTAACGTTGAAAAAAAGGAAGTTGATTACACAAACCTGGCTATCGAGTAAGCAGTGATTCACATGTTTAACTAAGAATTTATGAAAATACTTACATAAAATACTGAGAATAAACCAATAAAAAAATATAAAATCTTTAAAGAGTACAAAATCTACCAGAAAAGTCAAAATTGCAAGTAGACAAGCTTCAAAAACCTATTTTGAGATTTTCATATTAATGATGCAATTTAAATTTCATGTTTCCCTATAAACAATGAAGCTTCGTGCCTATCAGGCTTCTTGCCGTCAAGTTTTCCTTCTCTCATCACAAAGGCCTGAAAGGTCAAGTTACACGCGTAAAATTATCAATTACTTTGTAAAAAGGGCTAATCACACGAGACGTCCGCACCGGTCAGCGGTCCAACAAAAAGTGGCGACGGCGGTACGGTCCGCAAAAACTTAATGGCGCGTTTAATTGTCGTTTTTCCCCGCTCTCGACCTTGGCTAGTTTTTGTGGACGCTACTCTTGTTGTGTTTCTAAATGAGAGTTTGGGACGTAGGTACGCATGCAGTATTTACGGAAAACTGCGGACAAACACAGAAAAATGTTACGTAGTTTTGAGTAAATACTGAAATTAAAGTTTTGTTTACATTTTCTCTTTTGGTGGAGCACAATTTTCATCAAAGTTACTTTTGCTTAAAGTTTTTAATTTTTATAAATGTGAGGGAAATGTGTGATTTTTATTCACTCCATTCGGTACTGACGTAAACAACAACAAAAAAATTGAACAAGAAAAAAAAACAAAAAAATTGAATACAATTGTGAAACCCTCATAAAGTCATAACTTGACGTCTAACATAATCTTCAACTAAATAGTCTTCACACTTACATTATTGACAGTTCAAAATAATATTATTTGTAGTGCCACCATGGGCAAACAGTCCCCTGGCCACAACCTAACCGAAAGCCAAGCCAACCAAGCCACACGCAGGCACACGCAGGCCACACTCAAGCCACAGCCGCGCCACACACTACCCACACCGACCAGCTAATAAATAATTCAGCAAGCTAATTAATTGGCATGTTTCATCAAATACATCAGCTTCAATATTTAATTGATGTCGTGTCAATCACGTTTGTATTAGCTCTGCTGCTGAAATGTTATTACAGAATTTAATAGAACTAATGATTGATTGGATTTTGAGGGACAGGGATGAACATGGCATCCTGCTGTTCGGTTTTGACAACATATTGATAAATTGGCAAATTTAACTGAATTTCATAGAGATTAGCTAAGCTTATCAAGTCCAAAATATTTGGAATTGAGCAACCGGAACCAATTGTCACATGGTAAATCCCAAACGTTTGGGATATACCATGTAGCCCGCTATTCGAAAGCTACAGTTAATGATAAAGACGGCTGATACACTGCTACAATCCAGGCTGGTCTTATTGGCCATAATTGAAAGAAAGAAAATGATTTAAACCCGGCTTAACACCACTGTTACTGATAAGCTCTTACAAAAGTCGGCCTTTGCTACTACCCCATACTAATTAATATTAATATTTCATCTTAAGTTAGTAATCTAATCACTGCTAGCTCTACATCAACTCATCTCGCTATAGCTAGCTACATCACCCTGCCCCGCTTGTGCTACGTTTTTAATTAACCGGACTGTTTGCTCCGAACTAACTTTTACAGGAGCATTCAAAGTGTCAATTCAGCTGTTTAATTGTGCTTTCACAGGTCAAAGGAGGTAATTATTTTCCTGAGGTTTAATATTTAACGTCCTGGCTTTTTAAAGTTTGTTTAAGCGGCAGTGTTGTTCAAATTGAAGATAATTGTAGGTTCCGCAAAGGTAGCACGGAAAATGGCAGGTTAATTTTTAACCAAAGTTTTTTAAGGGAAAATGTTTTTAATTTTCAGGGTTTTTTTTATTTCTTAGCAGTAGCCACAGTTGCCACTGTATACTTATTATTCTTACTTACTCATACTTGGCATTTCTACTCACTAATTTGTAACTGTATCGCACCGAGGTACCTATGCTGTTAGAAAACCCAATCCTGATTTTTGCTTGCCTTTGTACATAAGCTATGATGGTGAGGTTCTATAAATATGTTTTATTTATTTATTTGATTTTATTGATTTTGAGAAAACTTACTGCTAATACATTACTTAGAAAGTAACAATAGTAAGTAATGGCCATTTACAAGTTAAAGTAAAGTAAACTATAGTTTTTCTAAACATCAAGTTGTGAGCACCGCTCCACCAAAACCCTACACGCCAGGTTTCACTAACATTTTCTCTTGCCAAGAAATTACAAATTAATTAAGTGTCCCATACAGCACATAACGACATGAAACAGTAGTCCATTCCCTAAGTAATAACACTAAAATGATCAGCACTGTCTCCGAAACAACCAAACGATAATGGCTTGCAGTTATCAAAGGGGCTGCATCTGGGCCTGGGCGACGAAGATACTGCCGGGCGCCATCCATTGCCGGCTAAACATCCAGGGAGAAGTGCAGACGGGTATTATAGCCCAGAAATGTGCACACGCCATTTATTTGCGTCGTATTAATATGTTTGGCTTGTTGGTAGAAGTGTTATGGGTGTGTACACGATGGGAGACGTTGGCTACGCTTCAACGGTGCTCAAAGAGGATGTACATAGATGAAATGGGTTTGAGTTGGAGACAATTAAGTCTTGTACACTTTGTACATGACGATGGTCTAAGAAAGACTAATTATTTCATGAATTTAAAGAAAGTTTTGGTTTTGATCTTAGAATTAATGACCAAGATCCCCAATGCTATGGGTTTTTACAGTCGGGAAATTTCCTTTAATTGGATTATTTTGGACTTTTATTATTCTTAGATCATTAACTTCCCTATCAATGAAATCTACTAAATTAATTATTAAATACAATTAATTTACCAGCAACAGGCGAAGACTAATCCCCTTTTTATTTAAAGTTCTTTCAGCCCAGGCAAAGATTGCCTGGTACATACGCTGACAACAATAACACGCCACATAACCCATAGAATTAAGTTTGTGTAAAAAAGTTATGTAACTATTTTCGTAGTACAATAAAGTATTTTCTATCAATGTATCTCCCTTCGCAATACCTATGACATAACGATCACACAAGTATTACATGACCTCCTCTAATACAAAATAATGTCCATAATCGCCTTAGCAACCCGTCTAACAAATAATATCTTCTCATAATAGTTAGTGTTGTTTGCTAAGGCGAGCCTCCGCAAGATTCCGCCGTGACTAATGTGACTGCCCGTGACAAATCGACGACACGGCGCGATGATACCGATGATACCGGGCTGTTGTGTGCTAGTTAACACTTGTATGGTGATTAATAAGGATCTATCTATTTGACTGTGAATATGTTTTGAATAAATTAATCTGGTGATCACATAACAAGAGATTTTTTTACTCTCGACTGAAATTGAACCTGATTATGTGATAAATATGTACCTAACCGTTCGATTGCAAAAACTTTATTTACTTTACGTGAAAGAAAACCAAAACGCAGGAAAATTTATTTCATCAAGACCAGCTAAACTTTAAAAAAAAAACTTCGTCTTTGAGACAATTCTACTATTTCTTTAAGCAACGTACACATTCGCATTTCAGTCGATATCTCTTAAAACACATTCAATTTCCCTAAATTTCGACAGATTGCGGCTGAGATGAGAACTTTTCCAGATAAAAACAGTGCTTCTGAACGTCTCAGGATATCCAAATCCAATAAAAAAACCAGCCTTGACACTTGACAGATCGTAGCAGAAAATTCTTAATTTCTTCCCGACACCTTCAGAACGATCGCGAGCTCATAATTCTCGTGTGATAACACATGATTACGCGAAGACGCCAAATGAAAAAGCTGCCAACCCGAATGATTTACAAGCACGTTAATTTCCATATGAAACGCTAGGCGTAAACCGCGGAGTCGCCTGCGACTGATAAATATCTAAGGTGGGAAGGTTATCGAAGATCTTGGTTCAAGGGCTCTTTGATTTTGTAAGTGTTTGTAAAATATTCCATTTGATCAGCTTTAAACGCTGGTAGATGGTCCATTCAAACTAATACAGTAAATCCGAAAGTAACTGTATGTGTGTTTGTTACCTCTTCAAGATTTTTGATGGGTTGTATGTGTGTTTGTCCCGGATTGGACATAGGAAACCGACATAACACCCTGGGATTACCTCGGGATAATTTTCGACTGTCAAACGGGTAGAGCTAGTATTGCAAATGCGAAAGTGTGTCTGTCCGTTTTTTACGTTTTCACATATAAACCGCTAAACAGATCTTGATGAAATATAGCACCAGGATATACTATGACCTGGATTGGAACCAGGTAAGAAGCATCCTTGGGCTAGTAAAATACTTTTCAAGCGGGCAAAGCTGCGGGTAGGCGCTAGTTGCCTGTAAAGCCAAGCCACTACGTTTAATAAGACACAAATATTTTCCAAGAAAGTTTATCTTTGGATTGATCTCGGAAGGAATAAGGAAGCAGTTACCTCGAGCTGGGCTCCTTAGAGACCGAACTTCTTCTTTCAAACTTATTTGATCGATACCCAAATCAGGTAACCAAAAATTTACATATCTACGGTAGATATACATACCTACCGACTGGCTAAACAAAAATGCAATAAATCTATCTATGTGTACTAAAACCGTGTGCCTGGACAACCGTAGGCCACTGCCGGACTATTATGATTCCTGATAGCACAACCTGGTGTCTTTAGGTGTACAGTGATCTATACTAATAATAAAGCTGAAGTTTGTTTGAACGCGCTAATCTCAACGTCTACCAGTCGGGCTTGGAAAACTCTTTTTGTTTTTCATGAGGAAGGATATAGGCTATACGGTACCGGGAAAAACGGGGTGATATGCGTGTTTGAAGTCACGGGCAAAAGCTGCAGAGTTTGTTTGAACGCGCTAATCGCTGGAACTACCAGTCGGATTTGGACTTTTATTTTTGTATATGATAGCCAATTCATGAGGAATGCTAAAGGCATACGTGAAGGGAAAATTCCTACAGAAACGAGAAAAACGGGATATGCGCGTACGAAGTCGCAGGCAAAAGCTATAGTGTGTAGATCTTTATCTACTAAAATCATGTACGTATGTATGTTCGTATCTGACAGCTACATCCTGGGAGTATTTCAGTCAGGAGTGAAAAGGTTACTTCTAGGTTAGCGTGCTCCATCTTCGACCATCACAGGTCATCGCTTACCATCAGGAGAGATAGTAGTCTAACGCGAGCCTTTAAAATAAACGATCACTATGGCTAATTCCGACAATGCCGGCCCTAGTGGGGCAAAATATACGAAGACTTTGTACAAGCTAGAATTAATTAGTGGAGGAAAAATAAACTACACAAATGTCGCCACTTTTTTCTAAAAGTACACGCCTTTCTGTTCTGCCTTAATAGCGGGGCGGCTAGTGTAAATTAATTCAAAAATTGTTCATAAAAAAAATCCGGAGTGTACAAGAAATCACCAGCCGAAGATTTCCTAAACAACAACAGAGCCGTGTGAAGAGTCCGTCCCCTGCGGATGTCCAATCAATCCAATTGCTGGCCATCATCGACCAGCTTCCCGCCGCCTGACAACCGGGTCAATGACAACATTCTACAACTTAAAGGGATTTGTAGACAATAGATAACATCTCAATCAGAGGTGAATTCTCGTATTTTAAAGGACCACTCGCATTCGCATCGCGATCTGTCAATACTCGTCTAATTATTTCCTTACATTTTCACATACTTTTTGTCATTGATATTGCGACTTGCATTTGAACGCTTTCCATGCATGGGGATGAAAAAAAAACCCTTCTTTCTAGCACGTTTACTAAATATTCTTCTTTGTTTTGGATAGGAAATCATCAAATGGCTTCTTCCGCTCTGGGCGGAACGGTGTCAGACTCTTACTGACTAAAACCCATCCGTGTTCATCCTTATGCGAATATCATGCATAGTATCATCATCATATCCGAAAGATATGGCTGGCTAGGCTGCCCCCAAGGGGGATAGGGAGGAGGAATGCCATAATCGCCACGCTTGGCAGGCGGGTTAGCGATCGCAGTGTAACTTATTCCAAATTATTATTTGAATTTCTAGATCTCTCTCTCTCTTGTTGCTTCTGATTCCAATTTACTTAATTGGAATCAGAAGCAACAATCACGATACTCTTTGCGCATCAAAGGACTTAAAAAACAAACACCGCAAGCAATAAAAAATGTCTCAGTTCTTTTTTCCAAGAAGTGCTATTCATATCTTCAGCCAATATTATCATAAATCTCACGATTTTACTCCGAACCCGAGAAACCTGATCGCGCAGACTCAGATTTCAACATTTTCAACTTCCATTTTTCCGATAGAAGTAATTCATATCGATAGTCCGGATCGACAGTCGCTTCCTCTTGAAACAAGGGCCAACAAATACATTCAAAGCTTATACATGTTCGTGAAATAATGATGTTTTCATAAATCAAATATCTCTTGAACGAATCAAAGGTTCATGAAGAGGAATAAATTTAGGACAAAAACGAAATATTTTAAGAGGTACTCGTAGTGACAATTATTACAGATTCACGAAGGTTTTCTTTGAGAAAGGATACTAACTTGAAAGTGGACTGTTTATACAAATTCAGTTATTGACCAATTTGTACAACCTTTAGACAAAAGACAACTAAGATACACGCTTCAGTTAGTTTAATCTAATTTTCGTGAGAAAGCTTCCAAAACTCGATATATATATATATCAGACTCAACCTTGAACCTTTCGCATGCATTAGCGAAAAACTCTACAATACACCACCAATCCATCTTTACAGAAAGGGCTAAAAAGATGGAAATATAGGTACTTAAAACGTTAAGCAGGAATCCGACAGAAAATTCTGAGTGACGAGAGGTATTCAGACCACTCTCGTACAAATTACAATATTATTCGCTTCTGCAATACTTATATATACGCGTCGCTTATGATGAACATGTTTTGTGATTAAAATGAAAATTATCTGAGTTCTTAGAGACTTACATATTATTATGCTGACTGGTTACAGCTTTCGATTCGTTGTAATGAAATTAAGATAAGATTGTACCTGGTAATATGTTATCATAATTCCTTAAAACCTTACAAAGAAAGACTTAAATTGGTCACCTTTTTTAGCATTATCGAAAAGGCAACCACCCAAACTAAACAATATTAAGCACATACAAGGATGCTATTAAATTAAAAAATATTTCAATGCATTTAATTCTTGCATTTAATTGCTGTTTAATTCAAGTGAAAGTATATATTATTAATACTAGCGGACGTCACCCACGTAGTTCCCGTTCCCGTGGGAGTACGAGGATAAAATATAGCCTATGTTACTCCCTGATAATGTAGCTATCCATTGCTGAAAGAATTTTTCAAATCGGTCCCGTAGTTTTTAAGTTTATTCGTTACATACAAAAATGGAAATCTTTCCTCTTTATAATATTAGTATAGATAATGTTCTGGTTACTCAAAACTTAGGGGAAATAGAGGTCTTTCCGTACTTTTTCACTTCGCACTAAAATTCCTTCAAACCCAATCTCCCAGCAATCCTTTACATCATCTTGAAGACTTATTAGATACATTCCGAAGACATCTTAGCTCTAAAAGCATCTCGGTGGTTGTCTATAAGCATTAAGGAAGCTGCACAAAAGACGGGGGAGCGGAAATTAAATCAATCAGCAGCCGGCAGGGCGTGATGGCGGGAGACGTCAGTTAGCGGCTCTTTCTGTATCTTTTATTCATCATGTCATTATTCTGGCTAGATGTGTAAGTGTGTGCGACTTGTGGCTAGTACCTATGGAGTATCCTTGACGTTTGAAAGAGGATACCGGTTATTGAGGGTGCTATGAAAGTAATTATGTTATTATGCAAGTTTTAACTCAATTTGTATGTACCTACTTAATAAATTTTTCGCAAAAAAAAGGAGTCTTTAACCCTGAACACGGTTATAGACTCCATATCCGATTGACCTTTGTATCGATATATTATATCAAAACCGTGTCAGCGATTTAGGAGTGGAAGCCGAACAAACAAACATACTCACTTTCACATTCTTAACATTCGTCTGGGTTAGGATTAGGATTATCATGGAAGAACAAAGAAAGAACAGAGTGATAAATGAGATTGTACAAAGTTTAACTCAATTTGTATTCATTATAAATAGTATTTACTACATTATGGTAATTTGTAATAACCAAGATAATTAACTTTGTACACTTCATTCTGGAGGGAATATCTTACCTGTCGCTTCATTATAATAAAAATAAAATAAAATAAAAAGCCTTTTATTTCTTGCAAGTAACATACTTAAAAAACATTATACAGTGAAAAAAAATATTACTAAAGAAAACTAATGATCTATCTCTATTGAGTATATAATGTAAAATTTTAATTTAATTTACTTCTGCAAGAACCCCTCTGCAGGTGAAGGCCTCCTCCAAAGATAGCCAATCCTCTCTGGACTGGGCTGTCTGAAGCCAATTTGGGCCAGCTATTTTTATAATGTCATTCTCCCAACGGGCGCAAGGTCTCCCTCTCTTCCTCTTACCCTGTGGTCCTGTCCATGTTGTCACTGATTTTGTCCATCTCCGGTCTTGAAGGCGCGCGACGTGGCCTGCCCATTTCCACTTCATGGTTAGAGCCTGTTCTAATCCGTCAATAGCTTTAGTTGTATTTCGTATTTTACTGTGCCGGATTTTTTGAATTTTATTTATATTTAGCATGCTGCGCTCCAAACCTCGGTGTGTCAACCTTCGCTTCATTAGCAAAATATAAATCTTGTTACGTTTATATTGTACTGAACCACTTTGAAGGGCCAATAAACCTTATAGTCAAATATTTATTATATTACACAAACCTTGTTGTAAAACGCAAAAACATCAATGAAACTGTCAAAACACGTAAAGTGTCAAAGTGGACCACTTTCCCTAATTCAAAGCTCTGAGACACGCTAACACTCATTACAAAGTTGATTATTTAACACAATCCTCTTTACGCTGATGAGGCCATAAAAAACGCGTAAAATATATCTGGCCACAAGAAAAGGTCACTCTCCCGCCTCAAAGGACGACCACGGACGGACAGACCAGCAGGACCTAATTAGTATGTTTGTGCAGTAATCCTAACTCCCAAGTCATGAGATGTAGCGATAAATCTCACTGCTATATAATTGTTTTTGTCATCAATTCACAAATTAAATCTATAGCTCATTAATTTCATAATTAGTCAAACAATCAAATGAAATTTTATGTTTGCCAGTACTAATTAATTGTAGAATTAATCAAACTAATTAATTACTTGTTTTTATGTAATTGTACTGATATTCGCGTTTATTAAATTCATTTAAATTACTTATCATGTTGTTTTGTTAATTAATTAATTGTTATGTTTTTATCCACAAGTAGATAAAACTGAAAGCCCACATAACTTTATGACGTAGAAAAACACGTCGAACTTAATAATATAATTTAAAAAATAAAACAGTAGCTAGACTTTTAAAGCAAACAGTCTATGAATTGGTACTCTAAGAAAATACTTTTTACTAGAACTAGCTGCTATCTAAAATTCAAGTGTCGTCCCTAGAACCCTGAAAGTCCAGAAGTAATTCAAAAGTACCCACTAACACAACAAAAATGCCTAATTCCTAAGAAATTTGCTAGTATTTAAAGTACCATGTATGTAATAAGAATGCACTACACAGCCAAAAACTACCATATCAAAATTAATTACCGTCACTAGTATTTAATATTCCGAAGCTTTCAGAACGAATTCAGAACTACCCACCAACCAACAACAACAAATCTCTAGCTCACACTATCAGAAACGCCCAATACACAAGAAATTAGCTAGTATTTGATGAACGCATGTTGGAGTCAGGTCAGTTCAAAGGGTACCGCTGTGCCGGCCGCATTAGGCAGATAATTAGTGCGTTTACCCACCGGCCAGCCCAAGCCACGGGCGATGGCGTAATACGATTTACGAAAAGAATTTTGTGGTGTGGCACAAGAGAAAAGATGACGCGACTTGTTAATTCAATTCCAGGTTTTTGCTGAATGCAAGCTTTTTTATTGTTGTCTATTTAGATAACTCACGCTCACGATGTTTTGATAGATTATTAGATTTGGTATTCCAATGTCATGGTCATCTAGCTAGATTGATTCTTTAGAATTTGAACGAATGATCACAAACATAATTAAACCTTAGTGAGTCTAATCTTGCTCTGTATGGTGTCGGACGTAAAAGAACAGCACCATCCCATAACTTCCCGTGGGTATCGTAAGAGGCGACTAAGGGTCTCACCAGAGAATGGGCAGCAGCATTCTCTGTGCATTGCAGCTACACTGCGATCGCCAAGCGTGGCGATTATGGCAAATCTCCCCTTTGGGGAAGGCATATGTCCAGCAGTGGACGTCTTTCGGCTGATATGATGATGAGTCTAATCTGAGTTTCAATAAAAACAGTGATACGGATGGTCCGTACGACACGGATACGCCATCTATATCATACGTTTAACTAAAATTAGTTACTACCGTTATCTACTTGCGTAAATATTATTCGGCAATAGTAGACACTATTAACTCTACCAATTTCAACGCAAGAGTTTAGTTAGTTTCATTTCGTTTTCTGAGTTGAGTAGACAAGTCGATTATTCGCAAAAGACATGGACAACTCCATAGATTAGATCTACCTGCATGTATCCTAATACCTAATGTAACATCAACTAATTATCCCCGCTCATCGCTTGTCACTCATAACGTGTCCCAGCACCTCGTATTTGAGTTGCGCGGCGCGTTACAGCGCGGGACAAATCAAATATTTACCTGTATCCCGTGGATCTGCTAGATCCGCCAGAGCAGCCGGATCCGCGCACCGCTGCATGTTCGCGGATATTTACACTATTACACACCTACAGCAATGTTCAGCGGTACTCAGCGCTTCAACGGGTTTATTTAGACAACATGTTTTTGCTCGACGAGTTACGATTTTAAAGTTCTAGTTTGATGTAGTTTTAAATGGATATCTTGTATATTTATTGTTGTATTTTTGGTGTCTGATATATTTATTTATAAATAAGAATATTTAGTAAAGAAGCAAACTTGCAAACAACATTTTCATTCACAAATAAAACTTTATGGACTCATAAGCTAGACTGGTCTTGAGTTCAACGGAAAAATCCATTTGTTATTATTTCCTGGGCATCGGACAAATAAACATAAATATTAATAAACATTGGATGACTCCATTATTCCGCCAATGATTGAGATCCGCGCAAACACATCAATGTTATCGATGTTGCGAGAATATCATCAATGTTGTTTAATCAATTCTGTATTTCGTAGCAATCTGGTAATTTCCCGAGTAGTTTATGTAGCTACGAACTTAACATATAGAGAAATCTGCTGTTAATAAGTTACAGATAAACTCTTCCAGCCCTGTTCATAAAAGTTTTTAAACATTTGCTTAGTTTAAAAGAATACTAATTAAGTAGCAGATTCTAAATCAAAATTCTCCAGAAAATGATAATAAATCTGATAATTCAGTAATTAAACTAAACAAATGGCTACATTTTTATGAATTGCTGTTTAGTGTGTGGTGTAGTTGATTGATATTTTAAGAAAATAATGGGACAGCTTGACCAATAACAACCAAAATGGCAAATAAAGAACATCCTCATACATTATCTCCTAGCAGAGGTCTTACCCTCCCGAAGTCCCGACCTTTCTTCCCTAAGGTTAATGCGAAAGAAATCGTATCGTTCAATGCAAATTTATGTAGATCTGTCATTATCAAGGTACTTTACGTTAATCCACCAAGACAGGGCTCCTTTTAAATAATTCAAAAATTATTATTCATACAGATTGTCCCAGTAGTACTTTTGGGGCGGTATTTCGAACATTTTTACCCCCGACTCCACAGGAGAACTTCTGCCAAAGTACCTGAAACAAAAAAGTTTTCATCAGTTTAATTGCCATTTGGGATGACAGAAATTTGAAACAAGTTAAGGTTTATTAAATTTTGTATTAATGGCGGCCATTTGGTCCTTTAGGAAAAATTTTGATTTATAATTTCTTAAATAAAAGTTCACTTTAAGCTTGTTGAACTGACCCTGAAGATGCTGGAGATCAGCAATAAGAATGATACAATTTGATATCCAAGTTTGCTTAGCGAATAGGCTGTATCGAGCCACAGGCTGTGTTTTTAAAATTATATTATAGTTAAGAATTACAATGCGAGCCAAGAAACAAAAAGTAAACAAAATATTAATTGAAAGCCGGACTTAGTTTCATTAGGATCCAATGTGAATGATGAAAAACAATTTTTCGTTCGCCCCCTGGGTTTTTTCACGAAAACCGATTCAAAACTCGGTCCACTAGTAAACTACAAATAGATAGATACGAAATTACGAACCAAGTTTGTTATAATTCATGAATATCCCGATTGAGGCTACTGTACTTGACAGGTGACCTTTGTCTAGTTCGAGAAGAAATAACATATCAACGACGTGCGTTTTACGATGTTGTGTTACAGATGGACCGTAACGTAAACATTTCTCAGACAAGTAGCAATTACGCACTATTATTTACAAACCCTTGAGGCTAAAAGAAAATAAGAAACTGATTTTGACGTAACATCTTTATTTTGGTACTGTGACACGTGCCTGGACTTATTCAATTAAATGTAACAAAATAAGCTTCTCAAACACTGCTTCCATACAAATCAACAACATAAGGACGTAATTTAAAACGTTTCCACCGCAAAACCTCTCATATTATAATTCTGGGAATCCTCGCAAAGCATCGAAGAGAAGACAGAACTTTGTAGACACATAAAAAGTTCATACGCGCGACGATCAAGGTTGTGCGGCATGTAGGGTCACGTGGTGCGTGCGAGCGGGACAGCAACACGCCAGACACGCTGCGCGCGCGCAAGGCACCGGCTGGCACCGCCGTAATGACAAATCAGCAGGTTTACACACCCGCAAACAAAATCTTACCGTCCTCACAACCTTTTAACAAACATTTTTCATACAAAAACATTAAAACCTTCATTTTATTATACGCAAACCTAACTTTGTACAACCATACATAAATTGGCTGTAAATTACGTAAATAATCCGGAATTTAATCGCAGTTTTCAACAGATTCTATTTTGAATTATTATTATTGCTGTTTTTATTGAGTATGGTTAGGAATTTAGGATATTATGAAAGAGCGGAAAGACCAATATGAATATTTAGGTTTACGGCAGTAATTTTAAATCTGAAATATCAATTTAACTTCTGTGAAAGTTAATTTAAAGTAGCAATTGTACTAGGCTAAGGCAAAGTTTTTGGAACGAAAATTAATTTGAGAAATGGTCAAACGCGCGGTAGTTGTTGTATGATTGGTTGAATCAATTTTCAACAGCTAACACATCACTGATTGGAGTTCAATTTGTGACACGTCGATGAGAATGTCTTTCTAGAATGGAATAGAATAGACTATAATATTATTTATTATGTACACCATATAAGTTACAGAAAATATGATGTAGATAACATTACACACAATGTGCGGGTTCAAGAAACCGGAGGTAAGTCATAACCTCTTTGTTGACTTGCTAATATTTTAAGCACGACGAGAAGATTAGAAGAAAAAAGAATAGCGCACTATACTTCTGTCTTCTTGCTTGCCACGAGAAATTACAAAGAGTTTGAACACCAACAGTTGGTAATCTTAAACGGCAAACGCTTTATTCTAGTCTCCTCACGCCGGAGGACCACCAACCTGGTCCTATAAAGGTCTAGTTAAGTTAGTTAGGTCTATTTAATATTGATATCAATATTCAATCAACATTCATTAAATTGATGTCTGGGAATCCCGACTGACGTCTTACTCGATTATATTCACTAACACAATTAATTGAATAGGTTTATTATTTTGGGGTGTGTTACTTTGATGTTTCGAATCATTGTTTTCACTGTAATTTGGGAATCATTAAAAAGAGAATATCAGTCGACAAATTGTATTCTATGGACTGTCTTGGTCTGAAATAAACTATTATTATTATTATTATTATAAACAATATGAATATTTTTTTGTTCACTGTAGGTCTTGTTATTGCCAGGCCAAGCAAAGATTGAGGATACGGAATTAAAAAACAGTTTTCTGTATTATGGTATGCCATAAGCCAGAAAACTATTTTTCAATTCCGTATCCTCTATATCCAACTGAGTTTTTTTGTTAACCAGCAAAAAAAATGAATAGGCATTCTGTTTACATTGAGTAGAAGGATGTACCAACTCAAGATTTTTTATAACCCTTACGTCATCAGTTCTCAGAATTACTTTTTCCTCGTCAAGTACTGAATAAAGAAACAAAAACTACAGGTAAGTAATTAATAGATTCAATTCAAGCTTGCATTCAGTAATGAAGTGCATTTTAATGACGCGTCATAATTACTTGCCGTCAGCCATTTGAATATTTAAGAACATGAAAAAAATGCGCGCTAATGGGTAGTAAAAAAAACCGTTGAATTTTAAAAGGTGATAACATTGCTTTAAAAATAGTTTCTGTTCGTGAAATACAAACCAAATGACAGTCTGTTGTAGGTGATTATAGATCTGTAGGAAACAAAGACGATGCTATCTTTGTGATTGGACTCAATAGAAAAGCCACAAATCTTCTCAAATTATGATCAAACGTCTCTAAATATAGGAAGGGACTACACAATCACCAAATTCCACCCTTCAACTTAACTCATCCGACAGTGGAAGTGAGTCATTAACTGAAGTACAAATAAGAATTGAATGCTGCACAAAGGCCGATGGGCGAGATAATGCAGAGGGTAGTCGACAAAATTTAATGGAAATGTCACAGCCACTCCGCGCCGGTTATAGAAAATACCACTTAATAAGAGCTTTCAATTGCTTTTGCAAATGCGGAGGGAGAAGGGGTGGAAATGTTACAGCAGTTCAGGATAATGAAAAGGGAAGCTAGTGGTCAGGAGTGAAAATGATGATTGTGATGCAATTCTGAAAGCATTGATAGATGTATCTTACCCAGTCCCCGCCTACTGTATGAATTTGATAACGTAAAATAGATGAGATCGTTACACTGAGCTTTGAGATTAATTAAGCAATATTAATCACATTCATAATTAAAGTCGAAACAATACCAGCTGGGGTAATATAAACAAATAAATTAGTCACGCTTCATTAACTATTCAGACTCAATTAAGTGAATACCTTTGTTCATTTCAGCATTTATAAAATCTAAAATCCGATATTTTTCGTCTTCCAAGCGTTCATAAATAAATCCAGCTTATTTGTTTTGTAAACAATAAAGATTATCAAAACTATAATGAACTATAACATGCAACAACTCCGTGGAACCACACAATAAACATTACGGAACAATGCAGGAAGTGCTAACAAAATAGCTGAGAATTACTATTATGTTCTCTAATACTGTTCACACAAGTTCACAGCTGTGGATCCCGGCCGATACGGTCAGTGAGAGCCTTTATTTTGGGAATATTAGCGCATGAACAAGTCCCACGCTGGGCGCCAAATATACAGGACAATACATGTTGCCAAATGTTTAGCGTTGTCGTGAATCTGGTCGGACGACTGTAGTTGTGGCCAGTGGTCGCGTGATGAGGCGGTTTGGCATACAGCTTTATGGGTTAGAAAATTTGCTTTAGACTTAAAAGTCCTTAAACGAGAAACTTTGCTGGATAATTAATTGCGTTGCAAGAACAATTTAACAAACTTTTATAGCTGTAGGACTTTTATTTGTGTTTTTGGACATCAAAGTAAAAATTACCCCGGAAAAACATCTCAAAAATAATAATAAAACCGGCCAAGTGCGAGTCAGACTCTCATACGAAGGGTTCTGTACCATAAACCTAAATAAAACACATTTCTTGTATGCAAGCCCCTTTAATTAAATTTATATTATTTGTTAGTATAGCGGCAATAAATGATAATTATTTTGTAAGTAGGTTAAACATAACACGTCAATATTTTTGGGTAATTTTAAACTAGATGAGGCCGGTGTTTCCTAGCTGCAGATAGCAATAGAAATACAAACTGTGAAAATTTCAACTGCCTACCTATTACGGTTTTTAAGATACAGCCTGCTGACAGACAGACGAACGGACGGACGGACAGCAGAGGCTTAGTAATAGGGTTCCGTTGGTTACCCTTTGGGTACGGTACCCTGGAAAACACGTAAAACACACTTCATAAAAAGCGAAACGCAATTTTGCATAAAATTTCCATCATTTGATAACGCGTAAAGTTTAGTCCTGTGCCGTGGCGTCGCTCGCTAAATCACAACATCTACACAACTGTGATTCACGGGAATTGTCATTAAGAAGTAATAACTAAAAGGTTAACTCTTAACAAGGTCTAAAATCAAGCATGCGCCTGCAGTGTCAGCTAATGAGCATGACTTCAAGGTACCTTTTGAAAAACCAAACCTTTAACAGATTGCCATGCTTGGTGCAAAAACATTGTGAAAGACTTGCAGCGTCATCATATTACTATCATTTAACGTCAGACACAATTGCTTCAAGATGAGGCGGAGATAACTTCACATCTGCATTTAACTGTCAAAAGCCAGACTGTCTGTTTACTGTATAAGATGCATATGAGCCATCAACTGCAGTACTAAGATTCATCTAAGAATAAGTGCCTGTCTGCAGTGCCTATGTGTAGTCGGACATGAACTAAATCTTCTGCCCGCCAACTTTTTGTGGCTGTTCTTCTCCGTCAGGGGAGCATTTACCCGACTTTATAAATAGCTGCTGTCCGTTTTCACTTGTTTTCCCGTTTATAAAACGAACATGGCAGAGAAACGTCTCTTTTTATGAAAACGTTGCAATTATTTTTTATGCAGGCGTTTTTAAATGAAGAAAACGCTTGACGACTCTTTTTTAAGTAAACAGTCATAATTAATTGTAAAAAATATAAAAAAAAACTTGTATGAATCCCTTACACAACTTATTCTTATACTATAAAATGTGTAAGATATATGTCACAGATAGCATCTCTTGGTGACCTATTTTCCGTAAAAAATGGCTTGATAATATAATAGTTTTTAATTAAAATTGCACTAGTTATGCCAGCCAATAAATTACAGTTTGTAAAAGGGGTTATTATGTCAAAGACAGACGACTTAATTTGCCTCTGAAGCGTTATTAATAATTTGTGATTAGATTGGACTTTCAGAACAGGTGGATAAAAACTCATCTGACACTTGACAACAAGTTTGAGGTCAAGTTTAAAGGCAGAACTAACTCGACAACTCTTCAAATCAAAACGGTACATCACCAATCAAGACAAAACATTCGACTTCAAATCGATTGGTTAGCGTCAATAAACACAGCACTTACTATCGGTAGCCATTAGAACGTATCACTGAGATCTTCTCATGACATTTAGCAGGGGTCATTGACCTGGTGGGTTGCCCGACCGGTCAGCCAACTAGTCGGACGACGGGTGGCCAGTTTGCAGATAGCCTGTAGATTATGTTGTTGATGAGGCGGAATAATTAACATACAACACTTTTATTCTATTGAACTTTTTTCATATCAAAGTACTTAAGCAGAAACAACTCCTGTCTTATTTGAAGATGTTATTACAAGATGTGGGACGATCTCAAAACGTTACTCTAATATTTACTTAGTGGCTGCTTAGTTTATCTAAATCTAGCAGCCATATTTTCTTTAGTTACAGCGTAATGAGATATGAGTTTTGAAAAACGAGGTTAACTTCTAAGAAAGCCATTTAGATGTAGCATCTGTGTCGGTCATAAAACAGCGCCGACTGGTTTAGCCACCGTTGATGTTACTTTTATAACAGCGAAACTTAATTACTTACTTTAACTGTCCGAGACAATAAGGCAATATCTCACCATGTCATATAAAGATAATTTCATTTTCTGTAATTTCAAATTGTGGATTTTCAAACCTGCTGTCTTGGACAAAAGAAATTTACGTTACATTTTCATCCTAAGTTATTACGCCACCTACTCGTAAATTGTAACAAATAATATCTTTGATGGTTGAATGGACCATGTGACAGTCCCATAGATGTCGTTGACCTTACAAAGATTGTCCCAAAATACGAGATTGTGATATAAAATTCGCAGCATCCAAGTGGTTATTCGCAGAACGTCATGTATCCAACGCTCTAGGTATATGAGCCCGTGATTTGCGTCTAAAATTGGTGTTTTTGCGCTGTTTACTGCCTGTACAGTTATAACGAGTCTAGGAAGCAAATATGAAGTAGCAGAGAGGTTTCGAGCCGGTTTTTAAATATTTTCACGTATAATTTTAGAGCATTTTGTACGGAGATGAATATGTATTTTCATTTTTAGCAGGGTTCAGATTTCAACTTAATAACTGATATACAATAAGACTGCATGCAACTTCAAATTTAATTTCTGATTTTACAGCTATTTCTTTTCCCTTACATTCACACTGATGGTTTGTCCTCAATCTCTAAAACCGCATAGAAACAACCAACCAGCAAAAACCGGTAAAGGTTTCAAAACAAAGGCATCCAGGAACACAATCTGGCTCAGTTTCAAAGCAGGTCAGTCTGACAAAAAGCCAGCTCATCGCGGTTCGCGAGGCGCAGTGAAAGTGTTCCCACGAGTGCGTACGCGCATACAACACGACGACGGGGAGAACGGCGCGAGGTGCAGGCTTGCAGCGAGGTAAAGTGTTGAAGGAGATGCAATAGAACTTAGTTATGGAGATGAAACTGACCTGACACCTCATTGGAAGACAGTCATGATCGTTCTAGACTTGCAACCACATGCTGAAAGGTCCAACGTCGATATGCTCCCAACAAGGTAGACTGGTAGAGGTTGCGGGAACCGCTAGAAGCTCCCCCAAGTTTAGTGCATCGACTGGTATAATAGATTAGAAGTATTTTTTAATATGGTGTACATTAAAAAATACTTGTAATCTATTATACCAGTAATTATCTTTACCAGTAATTCTAATTTAATCTATTATATCCAAAAATTAAGCTGATTGGTCAGCAGTCAATTGTTTATGGTAAGTAGGTACTCCTAAAGACAGAGTGCTCAATTCTTTAATAATCCTCACTTCTGTCGATGCTTTTAGCCAATTCTTAGCCTCCTATAGCTTGCTCAGCGAAGCAGTCGTGTCGCGGAGGTTTCCGGGTCATCCTCAATTCGGTTTGTGTGATTGTTTCGTCACGCGACGCGCCGAGGTGTACCCACCACTACTTGCGCTACTTATGTCAGTGATAGCTCTAGTCTGTGACTTAGTGCTACTGGCGCCGTTAGAAACTAGGTACAGTGGGTCAGTTCACAATGGCACATTGAAAGAATTTATGCCTCCATATGACGTGTTATGTATTTTCGCCCATTGTTTGGTTATGGTAGATATGATTTAAAGGTGATTGTCGCGTGATAGGTTAGAGATACGGTCTTGATTGGTGTGACACTTTGGTGGATATCTGGCAGGGAAAGGTTTTCTATGTGTAATTGGAAGAAAGTTTAAAGAGAGTGTAGTTTGGCCATTTTGTTGAGATATTACAGATGATTTGATAAACAACTCTCAAATGTCTTATTTGTGGTTTTTCTAAGTACCTACATTCCTACACGAGTTTTAGAAAGACTGCGCTTTTAAAATGTGGCACCATTTTTTATTTTAATGATTAACTTCTTTCTAGTGCATTGATACGATCCGCTATGTGTTAATTACATTGAAAAGATACTTTTAAAGCAATCATAAATACTTTAATAGAATTAGATATGTCGCCAAAGAGAAACGACTAACTAACATAATGCCATAATGCTTTATGAGACGATTTTCTCTCATTTCCATATTATCTATGATTCCATGACTTTCCATCGAGAGAGCCCTCTGAACTCACACGTGCAGTGAAGGGAACGAACTAACGAACGAATGAATGAAGACGGCCGGGGACATTATTGCGAACATAAATGGGATATAATATGATGAAAGTTACTAACAGTTGGCGTCTTTATGATTATTGTAGTGGTCAATCACAGAACTAGTTATTAACCTACTGCGAAATAATAAGATAAGATACTTCTTCTTCTGTTGTATTTATTATTAGAGAAAAAATTGCGACATGTTGAAGAAAAAGGACAATGAACAAAGTTAGTAATAAGCTTGACCATTGACTGGGAAAGTAATAATATAATTTTAGTCATCAAATTAATGAAGCCATGATCATTTATGAGTGCCAACTCCATTGAAAGATACGTGGCTCCATTCCGCTTAATTTTCAGTTCAATACCCGCTAATTCTCAAATACACATGATCAGCCGCACCAGCACTGTCATTCCACTTCGTCGCACTCAACTGCCAACCAATTACGTTCAACTAAAACAAACGTCCGCGAATATAATAAACTCGTCCACAATGGCCGCTCTTCGGGCGATTACGCGCCGTCCGAATTTCGGGCAAATCGCATCGAATCGCACGGAATCGGGCAATCGTTTCCGCGCGAAATAAATTCGCGATAGTCGCGCCCGGGACGATAATTGGCCGGTATCTGGTAGGGTTGCCTCGGGATACGAATTTGGAGGAGGTTTGTTTGCATGCATTTTAGGTGGATACGAATATATTATGATGCGACTAGTAACCTTTATTGGGATGTTACCTTAGCTCTCTTAGTCACACGGTGTACGAATAGCCTCATCGAACAAATTAAAAAAAGAAACAGAATTTGTATGAAATTACCTGTCAATAAAGTTTATGGGAGCTCAATATTTGGCGGTGAAAAATACCCTTATTAGTACCGATGTTCGCTATTACGGAAATAAACTTTCTCACTGCGTGTGATAGATAGAAACCTATTAAACGCTGCTATGAACTTTACTCTAAGTACCCCAGCTGTAGGTCACATCACAAGATCGTTAACTTCCCATAAAATAAAGCATATGGAATTGTGAACCCTACGGATGCATTTGGACAATTCAACCGCACAGCTCATATTTTGATTGTCATCTGGTGACGGAGATCAAAAGTACCCACCGCGGTATTGGGAATTAAATGTAGAGTAGTAGCAGAGGGTTGCGGCCGAAATTACCACAGAATATGTGGTCGTTACAGAAGTCTCACTCAGAAAAATGCTAAATTCTAAATTAAAATAGAATTTTTTTTTTTGGTCTCGCACAAGACAAACAAGAACATGATCTGCCCAGCCTTTACCAACTACATACATTGAGGTTGGCTTCCAGTCAAAACGTATTCAGCTGAATACCCATATTTAACGTGGAGCGGCTGCCTACCAGACATCCACAACCCATTAACTGGGTAACACGGTACTTCTTGGCAAGACTGGTGTCAGATTAATTAGCTTCTGATCAATCCGTAACGACTGCCAAAGATCTACAAATGACAGCCGGGACCAACGGCTTAACGTGCTTTCCGAGACACGGAGGAATGTCGGTATATTAAGATGGTCACCCATCCACAGACCGACCTCGGCAAGCGTTGCTTAACCTTGAAGATCGACCCGTGTGGCTGTTATTAATTAGCCACGAGCTGAAGACAAACAAAACAATATTGAAAGGAGATTATATAGATTATATATCAGATCATATAGAGAATAATATAAAACCTCCTTTCGCCTTAGCAGTAGTTAAAACTAGAGCAGTCTAGAATGACATGCTACACGCACGGCGTTTGTTTAGTAGAATAAACCCTCTGGATTTGTCTACGTCGTGGCATCATGCTGAATAATTGTTATTGTTGACATTTCAATATAACGAGCTGGAAATCATTGGAGTGCACTTCAATGAAATGCTATTTGGTTTGCTTTTGACATAAGAACTGTTTGTTATGTTTGTACCTACAATTACTTTTATCACAGTAATAATAAATTATAATACGTTGACAAGTAGGCAAGCAATTATGTTTTTTGTTAAGAATGTATTTGTAGGTATCAAGGTCGATTCTTTTAAATTCAGCTAATATGGTAACAGTACATTCTCTTTCAGAGGTACAAGGACTTTCGATAATTCGAGTCTTATTTAATTCCTTGTCTATTTCCACTTTATGACCTTAAGTTTCAGTGTCAATAAGTATTTTTGGTGGCGAATGAGACTTCTGTTATGAACAATAATTTCCAGCTGTTATTGTCCCACTGCAGAGCAAAGCCGTCTTCTCAAAATAAGAAGAAGTAATGCTTCTTAAAGGTTCGAAAATAAAATGAAAACTCTTATGCTATAGTCAGAGACTACGGAATGTGGTCCAAATGCGTTTAACAATGCAAATAATAAGGTTAACACAAAATGAAAATAAAGCACAATATAAAGTGTGCGCGGACCGGAAAAGCTGATTGAATAAATTTTCACTATAAATAAATAAAACATTTCGAATTTCCACGCTGCCACTTTACAGAAATATGCAGAAGCAGAAGTTTAAATCCGAACGTCAGAAACACTGAAATAAAAATAATTGTCTGCAAACAAATCTTTGCACTGGCTTATTGTCTGAATTGGAGTCTTAGGACAACAATTTTACAGGTCAACCAAATCAAGTGTTGATTTCCAAAGCAAATCTACGAACGTCTATTAAAAAGAAATCGAAACCTCAATATGGTAATTTCTGGGCTTCGTTTCTATGCCGATTTTCGCGGATCGTGAAGCGTTGTACTTCTGTATTAAATTCTATCCTCTGTGGCAGTGTTAACACGTTTTGGTTCATTAATTATTTCGGTTGGACAGTTTTTCGTACTGTTCGTTTAATTGACTAATTACCGCTACTCGCTCGCATTCTCAGTGTTTGGTAACGACTAACGATACAATAGTTTTTGTGTAATATAGAGAAAGTGCATTTGATTCGATTGGCTAATGTAGCACAATCATTACGTGCAATGTACGAGGAAATTGTGTTGCATTCTCACCTTACGAACACAAAAACAGCGCTAGATTTTATATTACTCATCATTTATGAGCGTATTCATACATAACAACAGTAAAAAAATTATTGAGTAAGTATCGTGTGCGGCTGTCACAGAAAGAACCTCTTATTTTTTAAGACAAGAAACGTCTGACTTAAGGCAAGAAATTAATTATCAGTAGTATTTATTTTATTTTACAGAAAGCTTGCAAACTAACAACAAACTTAAAAAAAAAACATACAGTCTAATTAATAACCTCCTTCTTTTGGAAGTCGGTTGAAAAATCATTCGTAGATAGGGGAAGCATTTGCTTCTATTTTGCATGAAACAAGACAAAAACAATGTGAACAAAGCCGGTCTCCCATCATAAGTTAATGATACAGACAGACACGCATACATACATGCCCAACAAATGTCACAAACTCCTTAGAACCAGGTAAGGCACTCTGCTCAAGATGTTAGTAACGAATAAATCACAAAAATTCAAGGAACACGCCACTTAGGAGCTTTATCCTCGCAAACGCAATCCGAGAAACAGTGGCTGCATACGGGACGAATTTTATATCAGGGCTGTCCCAGAATATTATCTTCGCCCCACAACAGGAGTACATTACTTATGTAGGACTTTTTAAAGGTGAGACGAGATTAGGAATGCTAAGAGTGCCATGCTTTTATAGGCAAACTAGAGACTCGTGTGTCTGGTATTGTCCTACTGGCAGCCATATCCTTAGAATCAAAACAGAGCAATGTTCCTTTACGGCAGACATAAAAATGTAATATCAATTTACTACTTAGTACCATCACAGTGAGTTGGGATGAATTTAAGTTTGTGCGCTAGGTCAAAGACTCTTGGTGAGTTTCATTGGCATTCCTAAAGTTGTCTGAGGAGTGGATCAAATTTGGCTTAGTCAAAAAAAGCGACCGCATCGCATATATTTTGCATCCACAACTTTCTCCGTCAGAAGGGGATACATGGAAGATGCCTAGAAAAATATTGTTTTTATGAACGTCTCCTAAACTTCCAAAGGCTAGACAATAGACAGCCCTGCGGCACCAGACCCGAAGGTTCCATTACACTAATGCACTAACACTAGCCTGCAGCCGACGCTATCCCGGTGAAACATCGCATTTTTCAGCGGACCCGTCTCATATCGCAGATGCTATCGTAAGTTTAGCTTGCAGCTGTAATGCATGTACCAACTTTTTTAACTTCGACTGGGTAGGTTAAGTGAATTTTTCTATCGGATTGTTATAGGGACCTAATATAATAATAGATAATTAGATGGGTATCGTACCCACCAACTGGGTCACCCACCCGAGTAAAATACTAGCATTCAGTGGCATCTGATCACACTGTATGGCGACCCTAACATAGTTGGAATGAATGATATAATTTCCGTGATGCTTTAGGGGAGCGTTCATAAAATACGTGAGATGTTTAAGGGGAGGAGGGGGTGGAGTCAAATCTCATCTAATCTTACGTTGGAGATAAGAGGGCAAATATCACGCAATTTTTTTTCTGATTGAAACAAAAAAAAAAAAACTCGTTTGGTCCATTTAATCCAAATTGTACATGCTTAAGATTTTATCTTAAGCGTAATCGTAATACGATTAAGATCATTCACTAATTCGTTCGAAAGAAAATAATTTCATTCATACTTCGACGTTATACATCTACTGTCATACCACACATTTTGAAAATCTCACGTGAGATTGGGGTATGGGGGAGGGGGTTGAATAAAATCTTACGACAGCTCACGGGCGGGAGGGACAGAAAATTTAAAAAAACACCTCACGTAATTTATGGACGCCCCCTTATCTTCTAAGACGAGATCTTCTTTCCGTAGGTTATAAACTAAATAAACCATTCATTGACTACCAAAAAGAACCTACTTTCAGTAAACACGTCCATAGCCTTTTAAACTTCACTTTTCAATTGTTTTGTTTGCAAAGTCACCTTGAAATTCGTAAATGGTCAATGATTTGACATTGAAAATAAATAATAGGATGAAAATGATCACGAGTTAGTGTTTAAATGACAAAATTGGCGAATCAGATCCGGGTGATTGTGGCAAAGTCACGCTTCTAGTTGTTAGAGCTGAAAACTAGGCGGAGACATGGCCTAGAGGCCTGATAACCTGAAAAACTTCGAGATATACTTTTAAACTAGAGTAAATAGATAACAAAACTAAACTAATTTTTTTAATCAAAATTCCCTCCTCCTTCGGTCGTCGTATGACTGCTGTAGGTTGTGACTACATCATGGTTTCAAAACGTTCTCTGATGTTATGTTTCTTCACACAAGTTCTTACTTTTAGCGACATGTGAAGGACTTTAGTATTAGGTCTTTGGCTAATCCAGGGTTGTCTATAGCTACCAATATGGCTTTTAACAGTCCACATGACTTTCTAGCATATCTATACTAATACAATATAGCTGAAGAGTTTGTCTGTTTGTTTGTCCTACCTACCTGTTGTTAACAACTCCAAAATTCTGTACACTTAGTTCGCAATAAAGAAATTGAATTGAATTGGATTTGGAAAATTATTTTTGTATATGATATCCACATTCATGAGGAAGGTTATATAGGCTATACGGGAACGGGAAAAAACGGTATAAGCGCGTACGAAGTCACAGGCAAAAGCTAGTGATGAAATAGAACATAATCCTTCAGAGACCTCAAGCTTCTATCACTTAGCAACAATCTAATAAATAGAACATAATCCTTCAGAGACCTCAAGCTTCTATCACTTAGCAACAATCTAATAAATAGAACATAATCCTTCAGAGACCTCAAGCTTCTATCACTTAGCAACAATCTAATAAATAGAACATAATCCTTCAGAGACCTCAAGCTTCTATCACTTAGCAACAATCTAATAAATAGAACATAATCCTTCAGAGACCTCAAGCTTCTATCACTTAGCAACAATCTAATAAATAGAACATAATCCTTCAGAGACCTCAAGCTTCTATCACTTAGCAACAATCTAATAAATAGAACATAATCCTTCAGAGACCTCAAGCTTCTATCACTTAGCAACAATCTAATAAATAGAACATAATCCTTCAGAGACCTCAAGCTTCTATCACTTAGCAACAATCTAATAAATAGAACATAATCCTTCAGAGACCTCAAGCTTCTATCACTTAGCAACAATCTAATAAATAGAACATAATCCTTCAGAGACCTCAAGCTTCTATCACTTAGCAACAATCTAATAAATAGAACATAATCCTTCAGAGACCTCAAGCTTCTATCACTTAGCAACAATCTAATAAATAGAACATAATCCTTCAGAGACCTCAAGCTTCTATCACTTAGCAACAATCTAATAAATAGAACATAATCCTTCAGAGACCTCAAGCTTCTATCACTTAGCAACAATCTAATAAATAGAACATAATCCTTCAGAGACCTCAAGCTTCTATCACTTAGCAACAATCTAATAAATAGAACATAATCCTTCAGAGACCTCAAGCTTCTATCACTTAGCAACAATCTAATAAATAGAACATAATCCTTCAGAGACCTCAAGCTTCTATCACTTAGCAACAATCTAATAAATAGAACATAATCCTTCAGAGACCTCAAGCTTCTATCACTTAGCAACAATCTAATAAATAGAACATAATCCTTCAGAGACCTCAAGCTTCTATCACTTAGCAACAATCTAATAAATAGAACATAATCCTTCAGAGACCTCAAGCTTCTATCACTTAGCAACAATCTAATAAATAGAACATAATCCTTCAGAGACCTCAAGCTTCTATCACTTAGCAACAATCTAATAAATAGAACATAATCCTTCAGAGACCTCAAGCTTCTATCACTTAGCAACAATCTAATAAATAGAACATAATCCTTCAGAGACCTCAAGCTTCTATCACTTAGCAACAATCTAATAAATAGAACATAATCCTTCAGAGACCTCAAGCTTCTATCACTTAGCAACAATCTAATAAATAGAACATAATCCTTCAGAGACCTCAAGCTTCTATCACTTAGCAACAATCTAATAAATAGAACATAATCCTTCAGAGACCTCAAGCTTCTATCACTTAGCAACAATCTAATAAATAGAACATAATCCTTCAGAGACCTCAAGCTTCTATCACTTAGCAACAATCTAATAAATAGAACATAATCCTTCAGAGACCTCAAGCTTCTATCACTTAGCAACAATCTAATAAATAGAACATAATCCTTCAGAGACCTCAAGCTTCTATCACTTAGCAACAATCTAATAAATAGAACATAATCCTTCAGAGACCTCAAGCTTCTATCACTTAGCAACAATCTAATAAATAGAACATAATCCTTCAGAGACCTCAAGCTTCTATCACTTAGCAACAATCTAATAAATAGAACATAATCCTTCAGAGACCTCAAGCTTCTATCACTTAGCAACAATCTAATAAATAGAACATAATCCTTCAGAGACCTCAAGCTTCTATCACTTAGCAACAATCTAATAAATAGAACATAATCCTTCAGAGACCTCAAGCTTCTATCACTTAGCAACAATCTAATAAATAGAACATAATCCTTCAGAGACCTCAAGCTTCTATCACTTAGCAACAATCTAATAAATAGAACATAATCCTTCAGAGACCTCAAGCTTCTATCACTTAGCAACAATCTAATAAATAGAACATAATCCTTCAGAGACCTCAAGCTTCTATCACTTAGCAACAATCTAATAAATAGAACATAATCCTTCAGAGACCTCAAGCTTCTATCACTTAGCAACAATCTAATAAATAGAACATAATCCTTCAGAGACCTCAAGCTTCTATCACTTAGCAACAATCTAATAAATAGAACATAATCCTTCAGAGACCTCAAGCTTCTATCACTTAGCAACAATCTAATAAATAGAACATAATCCTTCAGAGACCTCAAGCTTCTATCACTTAGCAACAATCTAATAAATAGAACATAATCCTTCAGAGACCTCAAGCTTCTATCACTTAGCAACAATCTAATAAATAGAACATAATCCTTCAGAGACCTCAAGCTTCTATCACTTAGCAACAATCTAATAAATAGAACATAATCCTTCAGAGACCTCAAGCTTCTATCACTTAGCAACAATCTAATAAATAGAACATAATCCTTCAGAGACCTCAAGCTTCTATCACTTAGCAACAATCTAATAAATAGAACATAATCCTTCAGAGACCTCAAGCTTCTATCACTTAGCAACAATCTAATAAATAGAACATAATCCTTCAGAGACCTCAAGCTTCTATCACTTAGCAACAATCTAATAAATAGAACATAATCCTTCAGAGACCTCAAGCTTCTATCACTTAGCAACAATCTAATAAATAGAACATAATCCTTCAGAGACCTCAAGCTTCTATCACTTAGCAACAATCTAATAAATAGAACATAATCCTTCAGAGACCTCAAGCTTCTATCACTTAGCAACAATCTAATAAATAGAACATAATCCTTCAGAGACCTCAAGCTTCTATCACTTAGCAACAATCTAATAAATAGAACATAATCCTTCAGAGACCTCAAGCTTCTATCACTTAGCAACAATCTAATAAATAGAACATAATCCTTCAGAGACCTCAAGCTTCTATCACTTAGCAACAATCTAATAAATAGAACATAATCCTTCAGAGACCTCAAGCTTCTATCACTTAGCAACAATCTAATAAATAGAACATAATCCTTCAGAGACCTCAAGCTTCTATCACTTAGCAACAATCTAATAAATAGAACATAATCCTTCAGAGACCTCAAGCTTCTATCACTTAGCAACAATCTAATAAATAGAACATAATCCTTCAGAGACCTCAAGCTTCTATCACTTAGCAACAATCTAATAAATAGAACATAATCCTTCAGAGACCTCAAGCTTCTATCACTTAGCAACAATCTAATAAATTCATACCAAAACAGGAAAGTTGAAGAAGAGGCAATGCTAAACAGATCATTAATTAAACAGAAGTCTCAAGCCGGCTGTGCTTGCATTATGCACCTTGGTCGCCCTTCTCTGGCCTCTCGGTGCAAGACAAACTCATTTCGCAAACATTTTTGAAATTTAATTATATGAATAGTTGATTAGATTCGAAGTTTTCGGCTTTACATATTTGTGACTTTTGGAGAAGTTTTTAAGTAACTGTACCATTTTAGTTTTGCATTCTAAGTGTCGGTGCAGCTGTCGCAAAATATTCTTGGGTTCAAGGATTCCTTGTTTTTTCTCAGCTACTATGTCGCCTTTTGAAAGTTAAGGCTCTCAACGATGTTCTTTTACTTCGAGATGCCGTGACGCTGTCCCGGAATAGAACATAGGTTATTTCTCATCCAAGGAGTACGAGTATATTCCCATGGGATTTTAACTATCACGCCGGCGAAGTCACGGGCAAATGCCAGTCTTTTATAAATAAGTAATGAAGGACTTCAACTCACTAACTATAACTTTATTAAGTTGACCTAAAACCGATGACCCATAAACAACTCATGACCTAAAACCGTAATAAACATATTTTTCTTAAGACCCACAGCACAGACTCGCAAATTAGCTATTCCGCGGCGCATAGCGGCACAGATGCCAACCAGTAATATGATAGTACGCGCAGAACGTCGATACGCGACAGGTTTAAAAGTGCATATTTGTAGGATCCTGAAAGGACATAAATAACTAGGAACGTGCTACGCAAGCTGCACAAAGGCCAGGCTGTAGTGCAGTTGTGCCGTGAGGCTGCCTCTAGGGAATGTTCAAGCGGATAGGTATCCTAGGACCACGAAGGTAAAATAGTTCAATTCCGAAATTTCTTTCAGTAAAAGCTACAGGTACACAGTTGCATAGGCTATTTATATTCTAGAAAATGCACGGTTTCTGTGGGATACCTAGCCAAAGGCTGAATAGCTAGATTATATGACAAGGTTTTTTTCTATCACCAATTTATTTCCTCTCAGACTAAGTATTGTTGAGTCATAGATTTCATTTGACTACCAGTTTTGTAGTTGTTTGTACGTAAGTCTGCACGTGGTTATAAAATGCACATGCAGCAAGTGTTAACAATAACTTTAAGTAATTATTAGGATACGTGCTTGCACAAAGAACGCAGCACCCCCGGGGCTTTACTGTGCGAAATGGACCTGTTTTCCCCGAAGCCTCCGCCATATTGCATCTCGCACGGAATATTAATCGAATCTAGGAATAGCTCTGTGTAAGTATGAGACCTCTAATACCTGTGTTAATTAGAGAAGCTTTACATCTTCCTGCAACTTTACAGGATGGATTTAAATAAGTTAGTATGTTGTACGTGAGCAGCACAAAGGAAAGCCATTTTATCGTGTACTTGCGGGATGCGATGGCAGCGTGTTACGGAAAAGCTTTGTTTTATCTACCTCTAATAACTTAACTTACGTTTAAGCACAGAATACGTGCTATGCTTAAATTGTCAGGTTGAAATATTATTTAACACATGAAACTGAATAAAAGTTTTATACGAATTTATATATTTTTTTAATTACTGACCAGTAAGTCTGAGGCGTATGGGGTCCTGCTTGATGCAATTATTATTATTATTTATTTATAGTTAATTAAAACGGTACAAGTCCAATTTCATTAACTAACATAGAATTACAAAAACAAAACTAAAAAAAATTAAAAAGACCAATATCCTGGTCAGACAGTATTTTAATTTGGAAATTGTTAGCCACTGAATTCTGGTTCTGTTAACAGCAATACAGTCGTTCCCTATTATATCTGGGAGATATATTAGGTCTACTTAGTATTTTTCACCTCTGCCTATCTCTTGAAGAGTACAAGCCTTATGTTATCATATTTAATGCAGAGTTTTCAATACACACGAGCATTGTTTGCACAATGCCTTAGCTAGGGCGCCACGCTGGGTAAACTTGCGCTCCTAAGGACCCGATACACGATACACTACAATACGCGTTTCACAAAGGAAGGGTACACATATTACACACTCTCGGAATTGTTCTGCTTGACGGTGTATTCTAGTAAGACGCTACGCTGTTTCATTTTGCAACGTGCCTTCACCTTCTCAGAAAGAAAATTGTTTATATAAAAGTTAATTAGGTGAATCGATAAAGGGTATAGGCAACACTGACAGATTGAGTTAGGAAGTCGCTTTACGTGGGAATACTGGTATTTAGCTGTAACCAGTTCTATACACTGGAAGCTGTCCCCCACTTTGTAAGTTAAAAGCTACGTAGATTGATTACTTTGCTAGTGCTGTAATCTCTTTATATTCTGTACATGCTAGTATTTATGTACATTCTAAAAACAAGACCTTCCTACATAACCATTATGCGGCACCGTGATTCTGAATGCTGCCGCAAAAACGACAATGGCGCTAGTGTGCGATGGCGGGAATTTTTCGCGCCAAACACTTTGATTACCGCACAATGTTCTACACTTGATTTTTTTACATAAAATGGTTACAACACGTTACACGGTATTTTATATCTTTTTGTTGGAACCACTAGGTTTGTGTTGGTATTTTTGAGGCGATTTAGCTATAGCGTTTACGTACCAAACACGTTTTTGTTTTATTTGACCCTTGCTTTTGGCTTTAGATATTATTGTCGATCGAATCCCAAATGGTTTTTTTTTTTACACAGACACCGATTTTTGAGCAACTTATCTTATAATAATTAATTCTTAGTAATTTGTATGACTTTAGTAGTGCAATTCTAATATCGCTATTATTCATCCTAAATATAAATGGAAGCAGCAGCCAACATGATGAGGCAAGCATACTGCAGCTTATACTTAAAGTCATTTTAAGGAAAAATATGAATAATAAACTTTCCAACGCCCTACCCTCACGATAAGATCATGTCTACGTAATATTTTCAACATATTTATGATTCATAGACACGATCATACAAAGATTATATAATAAACAGCAATACGTAATAATATACATTAAGAGGTCTGGTAGGCATCCCCTCTCCACGTAAAATACTGAGCTGAATACGGTTTGTCTGGAAGTCGACCCCAATATAGTTGGGAAAAGGCTAGGCAGATGAATTCTCAAGAAGACAAAGACAATCACAGTTTGGTCTCACACACAGGAAACAATGGTACCAGGAACACCCTGCACCACTAATATAGACAATTTTGTTATGGATTAACTGTGTTTAAAAATATATAAAAGGCTATAGGTACAGTCTAAGTAAATGTTGAAAAGTAGCCCTCGTCCATTAGAAGTCGGTATAGATAGTCAGAAGCCAGAAAATCTGACACCAGTCCGGTCAAGGGGCATCGTGTTGCCCAGTTACTGTGTTGTGGAGGCTATGAGAGGCAGTCGCTCCATGTGGGAACATGGAGAACAGCCTAGGCAGGTTGACTGATGCATTAACAGGCCAACAGCAAGATGGATTGATGACGAGGAAAGCGGGTCAGACCTGAGAGCATGGTGCCAAGGAGAGTTGGTCTATACCCAGCAGTCGGTAGAGGAAGACTATAAATAATAACGATAGTTTCATATGAGCATCGCCGTTGGCCACCGAATTGCTACAGAAACAGTCTGGTAAAAATTCCTCTCTAAAGTCTCTTTGCATTTTAGAGAACCGTGTAAACAGGAGATTACTCAGTATTATACTTCGAAGAAATCTATGCTGATATTCATACAGGTCACTAGGTCGAATTGTCATAGGTATAATAAATTATTGAATCAGTCGTAGATCTACAATGAGTCATCAGTCGTAAATGTCAGTAGCTAGTGCATTATTGACCTTTATCGTGTTGCTAAAATACTATTTAATACATATAATAATATTATGAAATGCCTACACTTCTTTTTAAGTCTCTTTCTGAGTTATTGGCTCAAACACTTAACAAAATACTAACATGACAAACAATAAAACCAATGCCAAACAACGATTGAGGATATTATGACAATAAAAAAATATGACGAAGTATTAGAAATGTCATCAGACAGGATGACGCCACATCACACGATGAAAATAAAATTAATAAATACAATCTTAATTAGTTAAAACCTGCTAGTAAAAATTTAAGAGAAACTGGCAAAAGAAGATTTTAAATTAAAATGAAAAATACTCGTAGTATAACAAAATATTTGTGAATTCCAAGAGACAGTGTAGAATTGCTTTTCTTATTGTAATCATTCATTCAAACAATTGTAATATCAATATCCCGTACGATTTTTTTTTTGTTGTCAGCGCAGACTTTCTTGTCAATAGTCCTCTCCTATCAGGCGACACCATCTTTTACAGAATGCATCCATCATTTCTTTGCTCTTACTCTATCCGGTGGGGATGAAGTAAGAGCTTATATTCGTAGAAAAAACTTTAATCACGACATTCTATTTACCGTAATAAAAAATGTTGGTATTCCGATATTCAAGAAAGCAACCTCTTGAAACAGTCTACATCGATTCGAATCAATTCAGCGAAATGTCGCCAAAGAATATAAATATAAACGCAGATGGTCTGCTGACGTAACAAGCGCAATAAAATGCCGATATCTATAATACTTAAGCCGATAACATACAACCTACATGGATATGCCGAATTACTGAACCACTGCCGTAGGCAAGTAAAGAAAAATCCGGAAGAAAAGGGGAGGAAAATGAGGTTAAGTAATTGAGTTAAATGTCAAATAAACTGACATTTCGTTGACATTACAGAGAAAGAAAATCGTCAAATAATTGAAACACGTGAAAAACAACGAGATGTACGACATAGTCGCTTCTGTCAATAAATTGCTGCCTGCCACCAAACTAACATAGGTCGTAGTCGTATAAGAACAGGCCCCTACAAATATTCACAAAACCATCTAATCAAATCTGAATATACCATAGACAAAAAAACTTACCAAACACGTGTATTGAGCGATGTAACAAATCGAGCGTGTAATGAAACATATGATGTATCACTGGTAGCGTACCTGTAACAGATTTGAAACATTTGTTACATTCGAGGCACATAAGCCGCGCTCGGGTATTGTCTCGTTATTGAAGGATTATTGCTCGAAATATTCGGGATATGTTATTGTTTTGAAAAGGTGTGCTATAAGCGAAAAAGGTTGGAACTAAGAGGATCTCAGCTTGGTTTTATTTTTACATAATCTTCTGTTGGACTGAAAAAACGTGGGTTGGTTTAGGCAACGTAAGCTAAAAATAGACACAAGGTAGCCACTGATTCCTTATATCGTGGTGTTTCGTTGATAAGCTCAAGCAAGTCAAGAGGAGGACACAGCCTCAGCAACAAACATCACATTTTTACTGTGCTAGTAGTTGAAAGATACCGAAATCATCAAATCTGTTTATAACCTGGCAAAGCTCGTGAATTAATACTATTTAAAACTACAAAATTCCGACCTTATTTTATTTCCCTCTCAGAAAACTGCTCACCAGACCCTCAAAAACGACATAGAATACGGTAAAATTCTGGAGCGCAAAAAACAAAGCCTCGAGAACAGTTATTGGTACATTTGTCGCTGCACTCCCTGCCGCCGGCGACATAGCGACATACATAGAACTCGCATTAGGAACAGGCGTCTGCAAAAATATATTTTATACTTCGAACACGAGAGGACTTACAAACTGCGAAGCGGGATTTGGTAGACATAGTTCAGTATGTGTGTCTGCATTCTAGATTGAAAGGAATCTTTTCTTACATCTCCTTAAAATGTAATTTGAATTCTCCCAACGAGTCATGTTAGGAACTAATTCCTGGCTTCGTCTTGGTCTTTAATAAAACACTCCTCACGATACTGAAAACCACATTTTAACTATCATTGGGATCACTTCTCAAGATATTAACAATCAGTTTGCATTTTTTTATATACTTTTTTACAAAAACAAATTTCGTCCATGATATTAAGTTTGATGCGTATATTTCGGCTATATATTTTTACAACCTGTATGTGATTGTAGTCTTAGAGAAATAAACTAGGCCGAAAATAATTCAGCGATGTAACTGAACTACGCATTTAACGTGCTCATATTATTTTAGAAACGTTAACTAAGCAAGATATTTTACTTATGGTAACATGTACGTTTTCTCTACAAGGAAAATAACAATGTCTGTTATTTCTACAAGATTTCTTAACCACTTTGAGAAACCTGAAATGAATTCAACTTGTAACTTTTGTTTTTGAGGCAAACTCAAAATATTTATAGTACGTTAAAATCGCGAAGTTGATTATTATAACAAATTTCAATTTAATAGGAAAATATTTACTGAGAAGCTCGTCTGCGATGGAATTAAATATAGCCATGAAGGAGCAAAGTTTTAGTATTAACGAGAAATTAGTAATAATTTTGTAATAACATTTATTTAAACAGGTCCAAGCTCACCGCAGGATGGTGGAAGATCCCAACGAAATAATTAATTTAAAAATGTGGTTACTAAAGCGAGTTGAAATGGTTGTAATGTGCGGTTTCGGCCGCCTTTCCCCTCCCCGGAGGCTAATAAAAGACATTGAAGGCATGGCAGGAGAATGGGCAACAATGGTATCATTCTCTTGTGCCTTCGTACGATATACCGCGGTCTCAATGTGAATGCTACAACGTTTAAAAAGGTCATAAGAATTGGCATAAATTCATGTTAATAATTAAGTATACAGGCTGTTTAGTTTTAACAATTAAGTTCACTACAAAAATATTTCAGATGGTTGTGTGCAAACTGTAATATCGTCCATGAAAGCCTATTTTGTATCTGTTACAGTTCCTCATAATTAGATTGTCTTTCAACAGCGTACAAACGTTCAGCACAAACCGGATATTACTAGTTTCATCTAGTTATTACCGGTTCCAGCTCGTTTCGCATGATTTTAATACTGAGTTTGTTTTATTACAAAAATAGTTGATTTTATCGTCGAGAGAGATTAAATTAAAAGCATTTATAATTGAAAAGATGCTTTTATGAAACTGACATCACATTCCAATTACAATTGGGAATTCCTTACATGACATAATTTTATTTACGTCGAATGACAACTAAATGTAATCTCATAAAAAAAATAAATTACTCAAATCTACCCAGTATATATCTATTCTAATATAATAAAAGCTGAAAAGTTTGTTTGAACGCGCTAATCTCTTGAACTACCAGTCAGATTTGGAATATTATTTTTGTATATGATAGTCACATTCACGAGGAAGGCTATACGGAAACGGGATATGCGCGTACGAAGTCGATGGCAAAAGCTTTAAAGTATTTTATAATCCGTCAGACCAAAAAAACAATACAGACACAGAAAACGTTCTGAGTGTGCCCATTAATGTCCAATTTCCAGCAAGTGAGCACTGAACACAATAACCCTCCTCAATCCACTTCAAAGTAACTCACAGCCAGAAAACAGCAATAAAGAAGTATTCTCAACAAAAACCTCCCTAACGAATGCACAAATGGGATTCCAAATGTATCGCACAGGAGATATAAGCCGAGTTAATTGAAAACGGCGTCGCGCCCATCCACACCGGACGACGACGCGACGTTTCTATTTTGTCGTATTATACCACTAAAAAGTACTAAAAGGCTGTATGGAAAGGAGCGAAGTTATAGCAGTCCTTTGATTTTTATTTTTGAAAAGCTTTATGAGTTGACTGTTCATTTGACGTCCGTTTTCAATGTTGGTCCTTCGGTACGAATGGGAAATAATGTTTTGCGTTTCATTCTCGTGTTCTGATTACATTTTCAAGTCTTTTCAAGACGTAAATACAAATTTCTCGTAGAGATGAATCAATGAATGTAGCTTCAGAGCGAAAATAAAAGTTTGAACTCAATCTGTCACATATCGGGTCAAAGTGATCCAATAGGATCACTGCCTCACTTAGTGCTACAACCGTATCCGTTAAAGTCAACCATTTGTCTGGTTCTTTTCTAACAATTTCCACTAAAAGTAAAATGTATCTATTGTATTTCTTAAATGACTTACCAAGAGTCTAATTTGTCCAAATGATCTACACACATTAAACGCTATCATCTCCCAAACCTATCATAAAACTGACAGCAAAATTTTTTTCACGTTACTTCGGCAAAGATATGTCCCTATACGGCCTTTACCGCAACAGAGGTGTAACTCACAAAATTTAGAATCTTTCCCACATGGCTCCAAGTTGGCAAGCAGACGCGAACTGTCGGAGACTTATTATCAAGGGGGGCGGCCATTTTGCATAGTGCACGTGTGAGAAACGGTGTTGACTCCAAGTTCACAGCTCGAGGGTTTGGGGAGCGGTTTACTTTACTGCTGTTAAGATTGCATTGTGCAGCTGTCCGTGAAGTTAAATTAGCCATATTGGACGAATGAGGTGAGGCAAGCCGGCTTTGAGTTGGCATGTTTACTTAAGAGGTCGTATGAGAATAGAGGAACTGAGGAAATGTGGGATGTTTATAAATGTATTTTTGGGACTTTTAAAGTGCGATCGAAGGGTTTTTGATGACGAAGTATCTACTTTGTAGTGAAAAAACTGTAATTCCCTTTCTGATTGACCAATCAATTAATATAACTGAGGAAGATTTTTTGACTCTCTTTAGGTGAACTAATACATAAGCAAACACACTGTGATCCATAGCCAGCCTACTTCTCTCGCAAAACTAAGGTTTGCTACGCTAGGAAACGTCCAAAAACACGAAATAATAAATTAATTTAAAGTAAACGAATCAGAATGTAGTGGTGCGGTGTAAATCTGACGCGAGACGGGATCACGTCGACGTAACAACGGTAATGCACTACTCTGCCCGCCGGTGCGACGTGCGCAAGGAATTTAATTATATTAGCCGAATTGCCAGAATATTTGTGTACACGCTAATGTTGGGATGATAAACAAGTTACCTGCGAGGGTTATGTTGTGCGGAAGCTGTTTGTAAAGTGGTCTTTTCATCATTTTAACCTTTTAGCCTCAAAGGACCAAGATAAAATTACTTTTCAGTCCCAAATGCTAATCTTTGGCTGAAAACTATACAAGTCTGCTGAAAGCATACTTAACTGAAAGGTATTTTTAAAAAATGTGCGGTGAAATACTTAGTCTCTTATGTTTCGGTAAGTAAAAAAAATATATATTTTTAACAACCATTTTTACCTAACATCTAGCTTAAAAATGTTCAAAAATAGTTTACGGACCTCCATTTTACTATTCCAATATTTATTGCCGAGTCTTTAAGGTTCATACTAGCGTACTTTCGTCTAAAACTTATTCGAGCGCTCAAATTTAATAGAGCTCAGCGTAAGACGAAGAAAAGTGGGAAATATAAGTAATTCGAGATATTCCTTACAGATGCTTAGGTACAGGAAAGTAAATAAAAAGCAGATTATTGGTAAAAACAGATGCTGTCCTATTTAGAAAGCTGTGTATAACGGAAAACGGCCTAACAGGAAATAATATTAAGTTCCGAGCGCCTGAATTTCAGGTAATGGCAATTTCCACAGTAGTATATTTACTGTGAACATTGAAACGCTAGCGCTAGTAGGTAAGTTATGTTTTATCTGCCTCGTCACACATATAACATATATCTCTCTAACGAGTTCCCATAGCCTTCCTTTGGCATTGGGTACCTATAATATAATTGTATGCCATCCTACCCATAATACTAACCCATTGAATTCCACAGTTACATTGCCTTCCTACATTTTTTAAGCTTTCAAAGTGTGAACAAAAGACAACATTCTCGCGTCAACTGCGTCTATAATAACAATAATTTTCGGGAGGAACGCTAACAAAGATTATTATTGTAAACCGAGTCAACAATAATTCGCCCAAAGTCACTGAAATTGAGAACTCTGAGGTCGACAAATCCTACATTTACCTTGGAGTGTTAATCTCGTACAGAGTCGCATATTAAAAGTCTTTGTACTCGTCTCCAGGGGCGGAAGAGAGTCCATCGAGCGGCTTATCGTACAAGGAAAGTGGAGAGTACCAGAGGGCGAAGAATTTGCCAAATTAAGTCAACAGCGAATAGGTTACTTTTAGGCAAGCGTGCTCCATCGTCGACCACATCATCGCTTCCTATCAGATGAAATTTTGGACAAACGTGAGCCTATCTGATCACAGGCGTTCCCTTGCACGTACACCAGGATGTAAGGCAGCAGGGAGAAGTGACCAATGATCTTGAGACGAATAACATCTGCTGATTTGCCCCTAGATGTCGCTACGCGAAGATCACGACCGCTCTGTCACAAAAGTGTCACAACTAAGTATGTACCTATACTTCATACTATCGTAACTAATATTACAAAATGCGAAAGTGAGTTTGTTTGTTTGTTTGTTACATTTTCAAGAACAAACGAATGAATTTTGATTAATGTTGGTAAAGAGCTAGATGGGATCCTGTAGATGGTTAGGTATAGGCTTTAAGGCAAAATCAAGTAGCTTATACTTTAACTTCACCTCATGGAACAGCTTACACTACTACCCACCTAACTAAACATTTTGATATTTAAAGTGAAACACGCTATAGTTAAGTTAAAACAGTGTCATTCAGCTAATTAGTCGTCAAAGTTAAACTTGGTAGGTATAACCCGAATGAGACGCTATACTGCTGCGATATGATTTAAATAAACTGCCGTCGCTCATTGGTGTTATTTAGTTTAGGGTTCGTCGTCACTGTGGTGTAACGTACCGTAACAAACGCGAGACAAACTTTTGAAGTTTTCGTGGTTGGTGTCATAATGACAGCTCTGACCTTTTTAACTAAAGGAGGACCTGCATAAATGAACAGGTAAGGAAAAATGTTGATTTGTCTTCTTTCAGCTGATAGCATTTATATAAGTTCAAAGAAAAAAGCAAAACTTCTAAACGTCAATCTTTTTCGTCAGATTAAACTAGATGAGGCTGGTGTTTCCTAGCTGACTAACCTGCGAAGAACATTGAAACAAACTCAGAACACAGGTATCAGCAATAACTGAAAACAAATACCCCACTTTGATTTCCAAATAAAGACAAAATAGCTCATTCGAAACACTAAAGCCAAGAAACACTAGATGCCAGAAACCACAGTGTACGCAGACCTCAACGTGGGCAACTTTAAATTATCCCCAAGTAGTTAGCAAATGAGAGGAGTAAACCGACAGAAACAAATGGCAACGCTTAGCATTGGCAATTTCATTATTGTTTAAACGTCCCAGATTTGATAAAATGCACCTTCGCGAGATATTATTCTTCCTTAACTAGCAATTAGCTTTATTGCGTCTTTCTCGTTTTTCATGTTTTCGTTAAGCTTTTCCTCGTCTTGTCTATTTTTGCTTTTTGTGTTGTGGACGTGTTTTGGTAGTAAAATGTAAAAATGTAAGTACATCGGTATTTGAGCGATTTTCAGATTTTTATTTAAGGCAATTACGGACATAAATAGGATACAAGAAAATAACTAAATTCCCAGTTCAAATAGGTCAATTACACGCCGACCACAAAACCGAGAAGTCACATGCAAGTCCAATCGAAATTCTCGCCCACTCTATAAACAAGAGAGTAGACCTAAGGCAAACTTTTGCCGACACTTAATGCAAGTTTAAGCGAAGCCGCGTGCGTGGAACTGCCCTAATCACAGTTTGAAGTCACCACCGCCCGCGGCCAGGGAGGGGGAGGAGGGGGGGAACTTGTGAGAATGGGCCTCGCTGGTCACTCTGAGGGACTATTGTTCTATATTTGATTCAGTGTAGAGGTCTATTTTTTTATTTTATATCTGTCGCGTGGAATTTTTCATTGAATTTTATATCGGAAGAACGTGTTATTTAAATGAGAATGTTCTTTTTTCGTAAACATTTTTAAAGACATTCTTGTTGCATGACGTCTATAGTGACACAGCGAAAGATAGTGAACTCTGTTGATTTTTGGACACGTAGAATCCTGAGCAAATACCCTCACAAAGAAATACAGTGGTATTGGACTTATTAAAATTATTTTAATACTTACTAATCAACACTTCAAGAAGTTTCAATCAGCTAAACTGCCCTTATATTCTCTTTGTCTCACTACCCACCCCGATAGGCTTGCTATCACGCTCAACTTACCCCAAACTGAGCGTTATTCGATACAAACTTAAGCAGTCAAGTTAGCAAGTTCCCCGAAGGTCAGTCGGTGACCACCTGGCCTTAATGCCGGTTTAATCTCTGGTCCTTTAGCCACCAGATGGATACAGTAATTAAGTTTTGTACTTTATTTGACTGACTTAATTTCTTTTTTTTTATTTCTGGGCAGATGAGACTCAGTTTAAAGATGGCGGCTGTAAAAAAGAAAATTAAAGTCTGGTAGGCTAGGTGAGCTATTTTTGGACTTATTTGAATATGGAGATTACTGTCTAGAGGTACTGTTTTCATTAGAATTTATTGTAAACTGTTAACATTAGAGTTTACTGTGTACTGAAAATTACTAACAACACACTAAAACGGATGTAGCACTTAACTAGACACAATACATTCTCTGGCAATCAACCTTTTGTTTTGTCACAATTTTCTGTTTATCTCTTCTTAAAAACTAAAATAAACCATTCCCAAAGACATAAAATCCACCCACACTTTTTCATGACAAGTCTCTGATAAGAAATACACGCATATTTTACAAAAATACTCTCTACATCCCGGTCTCTCAAAAATTAAAACCATTCGGTACGGAACCGAACTGGTCCAAGTGTCAGTGAAAGTCGCGCCTTTTTGTGGCCCATTCCAAACTTGTTCGTTAAGTATTTCACTCTTTTCCATAATTTCGTCCAATTCCGCTACTTTTACTTTGGGTAAGAAAGGGACGGTGCATTGGCGAGAGTTTTATGAGGGCAATTAATGACCAGAATATGCAGTTGGACTAGTTTTATTGAGGCCCTTTGCCAGAATCTGATTGACATTGACACATTATTGAATGTTTGATCAGAAGCATTTGCGTAGGTACTTAATTATGTTTGTTGTACTGCCTACGTATGAAAATGTCATTGCCCCTTTCGCTAAGGTTACTTAACTTACCACATTTATCTTTAAACCATCAACAGGAAGTGAAAATAACACCAGGCTTACCGTAGATAATAATAAGACACAACTGTTACAACCCACAGATGTCATTCAGACAAAGCTCGACAAACTTGCAGACCGAAATGTCCTAAACAATGTCTAAATCCTCTAAAAGGCCGACTCCAGCCGAACTTCCCCGACGAAACCCGAAAGCAAAAACCGTCAACTGTCAAAGAAGCCACTTGTAAGTTGTCTCGCTTGGGCAAAAACTGACGAACAAAAAGTTAGTCTAACTGTGGCCGTAGTCGAGAGTCCGTGACTGTCCTCCCAGCTAATAGAACCGGTTGAATTATAAGGGTCCAGCCAAGTTTGTGGTCGCTCCTTACTTACTACCACGAACAACTGCAAATACGTTTAAAATTAGAGGACTACATGTAATTAAGGAGTTAGTTGAGAAAATAAATATTAGGAGCCTGAAGAGGGGCTAATTTAAATGTTGGTCTGACCACATGACATGTGTAGAAGCAAGTACATAAGGTTTTTTATTACGTTAAAAGTTCAAAGGGACAGAAATGTTAAAACATCGGAATAATGTGATTACTTCTACGCTACCGTGCGCCATCGTCGACCGCATCACAGCTTAGGCCGTCGAGTAAGTTAGTGGTCAATGGGAAACATATAACGCTCCAAAACAACGAGAATAATAAACCGATTCATCTGATAATTATCATGTCAGTTCACAAAGCTCAAAAACTCTAAATACAGCACTAGTGTGGAGTAGCCCCGGGAACACTGTATCTAATTCCGGGACACCGCAGGGTGGCGACGCCGACGGCGACGCGGCGCTGTTCGATTTGTCGAGTGTATCTGCGGTTCTGGAAGATACTTGGCCGTTTCGTCCGAAATACGCGAGGACGGGATTAAACTTACCTTTGAGGTGCTTTAAGGAATAGTTTGTGATTATGTTTCGTATAGAGTGTTGTAGTTGAATTGATACAGGTTTTTCTTGTAACAGTGCATAAAATGAAGCATTATTAATGCAGCCGCAGAAATTTTTCTTGAATTACAAAATTCAATCAACCAACAATAACATCCGTCATATATTTATTAGATATTCATTCATCGACAGCGATGCAGATGAATTTTTTGACGCCATATTTTAGGGTTAATTTAGTTAGGAGTTTTAATTCTTATTTCTAGTGCATATAGTTAGTTGAGTATTTATTAAAACAGTTGTAAATTAACAAAAAATATATTAAACAGAAACTCAGAATTTACCTTCACTAAATCTACAATGTTAAACTTTAAAACAAAAGTTTCGGTAACGTAAATCTCTTTAAATAAGTAGCTAGTGCTTCAATTAATACAGCGCACTCGAGCTAATCCCGGGACACGGCGGCTATTTCCGGAGACCGCAGCCCGGGACAGGCCGGGACCGGCTGGCGGCTCAGCACTTGGTATGGCGAGCGGGCCGCGGTTTGAGGGTTGTTACTGTACTTATACTTTGGCAGATTGGGAATCGTGAGCGGTTGTATTATACCCAAGAGTCAAGAGACACTTGTTAGGAATTTTGGAAGAAATTGTTAGGGAGCCGATGGGTAATTCGGAAGAATTATTCTTGATAAAACTCGATAATGTTACGGGTTAAATTAGAATTTCTCGTTCCTTTACGATGGATGGTCTGTGTCATAGATGATATATGGCTAGAAGGGGGGAGAGCACTGTGATGATGACCGATATAGGAGCGTGGACGAAAACATTGCGCTGAACCTAATCAATTGGGATTAAAGCATGAGAATGATTAACTAAGAATCCCTCGCTTACCCCGTGCGAGTGAATACACCTTTAAGCCTTCATTATAAGCTAAATCCACCATTCATTGAACATCAAAATCCTTGAATCTCACTAATCTTGCATAATTAAACCGTGATATTCCTCATAAAAAGCGCTTCAAGTTTCAACAGAAATACATGAAAGCGATGCAGCGCTTTAAATTAAAAAGTTTTTAAAAGGAGATGCAATTGAGATGCGGTTGCGACGATCTGAATGGATTATTGCGCACAAACGGACCGTACTTTTCTATATTTTTTTTTTTCCGAGTTATTAAATAAAGTGTTTTGTTAAAACGTTCTGTGGGCAAAATAAATGGAGTAACGTGGAAATGTTGATGGAGTGTTAAGATTTAATCGCTTTTATAGCTTCAGGGTTTTGTATGACATCGTGATGAATCGTATCGGGCCGGGACTGGACCCGATAGATCCAATGATTAGAGAAAAAATCCGTTTACAATTTTACAGTTGGGAAACGGGTTGGAAATTGTTCACGTTATTGGTAGACATACATAGGCCCAGTTTCAGGCATGAATATTATCATGAAATGTGTTTGATGGAATGAAGGTGCAACAGCCAATCACATTAATTTATGACAACTCCGACTAGATCGAGAATTAACTTTATTTTTTCAACTAAGTGTGTTGAAAAACGGGTTTTGATACACTTGGGCCTTTTTCATTGAAGTATCTCGGGCTCGCAATGGTTTAGCCTTCGACTCGGACGTCTATTCCGCCTCGGCTGCAATGACAATAAGTTTCCCACTTGCATCAAAATATACTGTCTTAAGAAAACAGCTGTAACTGCACATAGTCGTCTTGCTTTACGCACAACTTGGACAAGGGTGGCTTTTCCTTTCCACCTGCCATTTAAGCCAAGATACCTTCGACCTTGGCTTAAACGGAGGTCCGTTACCCCAGTAATTATTCGTAATTATGCAACTAAAGCCAGACTAACCTAAATGTTGGCAACAAACACACAACTGTTTTACACTCTCTGCACCCGGCTAGTTACTCGTACTATACCTACTCTATGGCACCCGGCTAACTGTTTATAGTGTTTATCGACACGAGAACTTAGTTTACATTCTGATAAACTCCATTTGGCTTAGCAGTGTGTACCTTTCTACTTTGCCAAAACCTTCTTTAAATTCTATACCACACAGTTGGATTTTGACTAAAAAGTGTCGTTAAGGTATTTGGAAAACAATAGGTGATAAACGGAGACGCAAATATTGTTAGCAGAAAACTTTCAGGAAATGAAACGAGGTTTTCATTTTCTGCTCTTTGTTTAGTTATGTGGTAGCAGTGATTAATTGTACGATCACCTCTGCAACAGGCTATATTTTAAGTTCCGCTGCCACGTTCTGGCTTAAAAGGCTAGGTAGGTCCTTGTTTCAAACAATGCACCTGCCGCCTGCCATGACATCTCTTCGCTAACCCTAGTTGTCTGGTACAGTGTGCCTAAGGATATTAAGTCCGCCATTGTGCCTTTGTGCATGAAATTCAAATAAATAAATAAACAAGGCAGAAAAATAATTTAAACTCTCATTTACTGACTAATATTTTCATTTAATTCCTCGAAGGTCTAGTTTTCGTAACTGCTACTGCCGAACCAGACAAATCCAGCCTCCGGGCTGCTACTGAGATGTTCCAGGTGAAAAAATCGGATAACCCTACCTGACCCAGTAATCGAACCTAGGAACTTATTGAGATGTTGACTTATTGAGTTATTGACATCTCAGTAGCAGCCCGGAGGCTGGATTTGTGCCTGATTAATGGCAATAGGCTCGCCTTACATAACACTTAAAATATCTACTGAAATGTAAGCGTTTTTTTGTTTTGACTGTGCTCTCTCGTTATCCGTCTCTCTAAAATACTGGTACTCAGCTACATCCGATTAGACTGGAAGTCGAGCCCAGCTGGGCTCGCAGTATATAAATGTATATAAATGTTCCCACAATATTCATGGTAGAACAAAGCGCCTAGTAAATTCGTTGTCAAACAATTACAGTAACCGTGCGTGCATGGTAGGTACACCACAATTGGCCGGCATTGTGCCACAAATCATATCAACCGGCCCTTTCAGCGTTAATAACTAATTTACTGTCATGTATGGGCAGTTCAGTTCAATGGGCATTGATGTATGTTGGCCATTTAATATTTCAAGGGGACGGATCGACATTTCATTTAACAGGGAATTAGAAAGAGAAGCAATTGATTTGAAATGTTTTCTAAACTGATATTCATCATCATCTTTCTGCCCTTATCCCACATTATGTTACTTGGGATCGGCACAACACGTTTTTATAGTTTCCTAAACTGATATTATTAAAACAAAGTTGTAGTAAGTAGTAGCTAAGGAGTGGAATTCCACTCAATCCGCACTAAACGTTTCCAAACGTCTTGTATAATGCGCACGGCAAAGGAGTGGAACTCTCTGCCTGCGTCTGTGTTTCCGAACGCATACAACCTTCAAAATAGAGTGAACAGGCTTCTTCTGGGTAAGCTCGCTCCATCGTCGACTTTGTCTCCGTCATCTATGACCTAGACTAGAGTCAAGAGTAAACCCATATTAAATTTTAAAAAAATCCCTGCCGCGGTCTGTTTCCTGATAAACAACCTGGGGGTGTATATGCCAAGAGTAAATAGGTTGCTTCTAGGCAAGCATGCTCCATCATCGTCGCTTTCATCAGGTGAGATAGTTCTCTCACGAGCGCCAATCAATATAAAATCTTTGGAAGTACTGCTCCGATTAGTAGAAAGCTATTGACACTGAATACCATTGACTACCTTTCATCCCAGAAAAATGCAAGGTTTCTTTGAAATATGTATCGGAACCGAAGACGAGGAAAAAGTTAGTGAGTAAATAAAGCAGGTGAAGGATTATAGTCTCTTTTCGATTCCAAAGTGTCCTTTATTTACCTACGCAAATGGAAATTATCCAAACACAACATACATGCCCTTTTCGACCCCAAAGTGATTAAAAGCGTTAAACCGAAATGGTGTTAATTGGACCCATGTAATCAAACGCCCCATACAAACAGCCCCGTGGCCCAGGAGCCAAACACACGAATAGATAGGTAAACACCCCATGGTACAGGGGAAGGGGAGACAGCACGCCAATATTAACTGCGGTTTCGATGATCAGCTATTGCGTTTGCTAAGCAAGGAAAGGGGTGGGATTAAGTTAAGGCAGCTGCTTGATATTAAAATTCATAAAGTATTACAGGACCCAGGATTTAAAATCTGGTCTTTTGAATCGCAAGAGGGAATATGAAAATTGGCCGGTTTGTAATACGGCTTGCTTGTGATTTTACATAATAACATAAAGTCACGCCTTTTTTAAATAGAGGTAGGTAGAAACTATAGACGCAACCTGCTATGAATCTTTCATACGTACTCCGGTTACTACGATTCCGTTTTTAGGGTTCCGTTCACGAAGGGTAAGCCCGCTGGCCGTCCGTCTGTCTGTCAGTGGGCTGCATCTCATGAACCGTAATAGGAACCTAGACGGTTGAAATTTTCACAGACTGTGAATTTCTATTGCCACTCTAACAACAAATAAAAAACAATAAAATTAAAGAGAGCTCTTAGAAGAAACAAGTTTTTTTTTTCAGTTTATGGTACGAAACCCTCCGTGTCCGACTCGCACTTGGCCTGTTTATTTCATTTAAATAAATCGACTAAAAGGTACGTAACGAGAATTACTTAATTTACAGAAACATTTTTGAAGACAATACCGTCCTAATCTGTTTATTCCGTACAGTAATATAATAACCTGCAAAGAGAGAACTCTGGAGACACAAAAGGTAAAAACCCTCACTCAAACATTTGCTCAAACATTGGCTCAAACAGTCCACTCTAATTGACTCGATAATCCCGTCATTGAGCTCAAACGAAGCGTTTTGTTCATATCCACACTTAGAATACGATTTAAAACGAAGTTTTTTATCCGTTTTGAATTGGACACTTGGATCTAAAAGAAACGGATAAATCTGTTTGCAAAATAGTAATTTGGCTCTTTGAAATCATGCGAGGCAAGTAAAACGATTTACCTAAAATAATCTAATCGAAAAATTACATCAAATGAACAGGATTTAGGTACGGTCAGCAACAGTAATCGATTAACAATGCTTATTTTACTTACCTACATAATATCATCTTAATTAACTTAAATGATTCGACAACAGATTTTTTGGCATTTTGTATCGTAGCAAACTGGTTTAATATTAATTAAAATGCTACTTACTGTTCTGATTTGTAATATTTTCCTCATATAAAACCAGCGTAATCGGTTTTTGCACAATTAATTAATTTTGTATGATACTCTTGATACAAAAAAAGAATGGCAATAAGCTCAACGAACCAAAATAAAATAAAATCTTTTGACGTCAGAAGCCGTCACAACGATGCGGAATCACACCATTACTTCATTAAAACATACTTCGCGGCATTTTTAACAAAATGGCGTCCATTTTACGAGCCGAGCCAGTTAGTTAGAGATGCAAAAACTTGGAACTAGAATGTAAAAACGCGGTAGATCTTGATTGTGGAGCAAAATGGACATAATTGCTCCTGGATTGCCGCCCGGGCAATTTGAAGAATTAACATGGAACCGGTCAGGAAGGCTCGCGAAGTAAATTACTGAGTTTGTGAGCTAGGAGTGAGGAGTGAGGAGTGAGGAGTGAGGTAGATGTGACAGTTTTATAGCGACAGGCAATTAGTTGAGAGGTCAAATAAGGACTGGAATTTGATGCACTTTTAAGGCTGTAAGTTTGGTCCTCGGTATGTTAAAATAAGGTCCAAATGTTTGTATCGATTAAGTTTTTGCTTCTGATTGTAGTGACATACCCGTATATCTGTTTTCAACGTCCGTCGGCTATGGAATGAGTACCTACACGGATGATCAAGGTAATTACTAAAAAATAACCCATGACTATTGATCCATTAACTACAAGTCTACAACTTACAAACAAAGAAAAGTCCGTACAAGAGATTGAAAGAAAACAAAGCACATATTTTCCCCACTCTACATAAAAAACGATACATCAAAATAAAACATTGATTCCTCCATTACTTTTACCCCTAACCTCCAAAGCCAGCAACCCTCAAAACGGATATAAAAACGAGCAACCAGGCTGCCACTCACGTCAGCTTTATAGCGGCTGTCAGCTGTGACATGCGGCGGCGCAATGAAACGTCGCGTCTGCTCCCGAATGTTGCTGGTTGAGCTTTGACACTGACAGTTATAGTTATTTATTGTTTCATTACATAACTGCATTGACAACCTTAAACTGTTTTGATATCATACTGGGAGACAAACCATTTAGATTTGGAGTGAAGATAGCCTTCAGGCTATTAAACGAAGCAGCGATATTTTAACCTTTTGAACGCCACTGTCACGTATACATGACAAGCAAGGGCGTGCCCTGTACGCCATGTCACAAATATGTGACAAAAAGTACGGCGAAGTATTTGGGGGAGGGTTCAAGGCGATGGAAGACAGTCTATGTATTTAGGTTAAAAATCTGAACAAAACTTTGTCGCAATCTTTTCGAAGACCAAAACATTGACCAACTAGTCCTTTTCCTTTGCGTTAACTGAGATTTTTTCCTTGATACTCTATGCTCAGCGATAGTGTGACTTTTGCGTCAGTTACGAAACAGTAACGAAAGTTCTTTACTTTCGTTATCAGACCAGTACTTATTGAAATCCCTATGAAACTACACCTATTGACTTTCAACTCAACAAAACTATCGAACATTAATTTAGATGCATGAAGAGTTAGACACACAATACCGACGGTAACAAACACAGCACTTTAACTGCAAGCTTTTAACTTAGCCGCTCTAACGTAAACTAATGAACCTATTCGCACTCCCGATCACTGCCAGCGCTGATTAGCTGAGGTTCGTGATGCAGCAGAGCTCATTGACTCCTTAAATGATGCAGAGGAACGAATGCGTTGGTACCTCTTAACATATCTTTAGAGGAAAAATCTTAGCATTTTGTGTTATAAAGGGTGCAGACGGAGTTTTACAAAGAGAGCCTTTCAAGTAGTAGATGACAATTTCACCCTGAACGCTATTGTAAGCCCCCGCTTTCTGTCCGTCAGTTGAACTTGTCACAGAGTCTGTATTTCATTACACTATTTGCTTATGAAATATGAATAATATTATTATATTTATTCATTTTTCTAAGTTATTAAGTTTAAGACACGACAGCGCGTCTATTAATGATTACTTTGTTTTTGTTTTTCTTTGTTTTTTATTTATATCGCTCTTTTCCTAATACCTACTAAAATGGAATGTCTATTCAATAGCTTATATTATGAGTTGTAACTAGTGGAAGAGCGGAACTTCCTAACACAAGTATATTTCTTACTTAAATGGATATCCTCTAATGACCTAATGTTAACGTATTCTTAAGTTATTGAAAAGAAACATTTATTTATTTAAGACTTATTAAAAGTTCCACTAACACCAAAAAAAAATGTTTTGATGTACCTAGATTATTATTTATCAATAGATGAAACAAACAAACTTAGTACTTAGGCTTTCTTACTCTACTATCTTACTACTACTTCAAAGTATTTATAGTGTACTAACGTAAACTTATCTGTCACTGATGGAAGAAAGACATATTATACTATATATTAACCATTGCGTAATAAAACCGAAATCCACGCGACGAAGTCGCGGGCTACAGCTAGTAATGTAATAAAATTGGATTAAAAATTAAAGGTATGGGCACGAAACGGTTTGTAGTACAGAAGCACGGAACCCTCTGTGCACCGGAATTATCCTTAAGTACTAAGACAAATGAAAAATAAATGGCTTCCAAGAAAAGCATGTCACATTGACGGTCTTTCTATTTCCCGGAGCTTATCAACAAAATGTAATAAAACAAACCTATTCACCTTTCTTGACAAAAAACTCAACAAAAAACATCGCCCATACATTTTCCTCTGATATGCCAATAAAAAGCTTTTACCTAAGTAATTGAAACACAAATCAGTAGTTCAGTTGAAACCCACTAGAACATTCAAATAAAATCTGCAATACTTCAAAAATAAACCCCATTCTCAACAAGCATTTGCAAGTGAAAATAGACTTTAGTTTGCACACAATAAGAATGCTAATGTGCTGACAAGGGTCCTGAAATAGTTACTGCACTACACAGGGTGCTTAGATTGCAATTCCTATGAAGAACCGTTTTATTTTAAAATTCTCTTTCAAAAGGGAAATAAGTATTGAGAGTTTGTGTTAAAAAATGTTTTTGTTAGTTGCGTACATACCGATTCACATGGCGTTGAACCTCATTGCATGTCTCATTACCAGGATGTCTCGAAAAAATGGTCGCATTTGATGTCAAAAAATTATTGCAGACGTACCTGTAACAAATAACGAGAAATAAGTACAAAGTCTGGTTAAAATGAACTAAATAACGGCAAAGGATGGCTACATTGATCGTTGCAATTAACATCGAACCTTTTATTAAGATAAAATTGGGATGAAGCTAGAAACATGCTTTTTTTCAATAAATGGACCATGGTAGGTACCATGTCCAGTTGCGGAATTTGTTCGAAAGAGTCACCGCGGCCCTGGAACGCAAAGGGTTTTAGAAGGAACACGGATGGGTTTTAGTCAGTAAGAGTCTGACACGCCCTTCCGCTCCACCCAGAGCGGACGAAGTCATTTGATGATTTCCCATCCTTAAAAAAAAAAGGTACCATGTCCACCCTTATACATGTGGGTTTACACAACGTCAAAGCCTAAATTGATGTACAAAGTACTTTGCCCACCCTTTTCAAAAAACAAACATACCTGCGATACAAAATGTTTCAAAATTAATTTCCCTCTCCCTTTTCACGAAAATTACGCTTGAAAAACTCCCTCCTCTGAATTCCAAATCGATAATAATTTAACCCTTTAATAATCCGATTCGCCGATACAGGTAAATCGGCAATCCGCTTAGAGGCGCAGGGCGTCAATAGACGGCGATTAGTACCGGATGACCGGACGAGGAACCGGACCGGTGGCGAGCCGGGTTTGAACATATTATTAGGGATGTTTTTTTTTTTAATTTAATCCATGTTTTTAGGATGAATTCAGGTCATGAATGTTGGGTTTCAGTTGTTAGGTGTTTTTTTATACGAATGGTCAATCAGTTTTCTGATCTATCATACCTACTTACCTACTAATATTATAAATGCGAAAGTCTGTCTGTCTGTCTGTTACCTCTTCACGCTTAAACCGTTGTGTGTATCCTTGGGATAATTCACGCAGGCGGGAGCAAGTCATTTATACTTATAAAATCGTTTGTCTTGGCTATCAACGCACAGTCAAAACGACTAATACTAGAAAGTCGTTTGGAATATGCGTGTTTTATAATGAAAGCATCTGCTAAAAACTTGGAAATAGAAAGGAAAAAGCTGTATGAGTCTTTACTCTTTGGAGCCGACATCTGCGTGGACAAAGTCGCAGGCATACACATACACTGCATTATTGTAGACTATGTTTAACTGATAAGATGTGCCCTAGGTACATGTCATTCATGACGTAGACTTTGATATACTTACAAAGCTTAAAAGGCTGGGCTTTAATTTCACCTGTTTGTAACAGTTTATAGACAGTAACTTTACCAACAAATAACTTGTTTTTGGTTAATTACAGTAATTTCACAGTAATTCAAAGGCTTTTATTTACAGACAAACATAAATCCATTTCAATTATTTGGAGCTCTTAAAAGCTTATTAATAATAAAGGCATTAATAATTAACGTTACATTTTAGTATTTAGTCAGAACTAACTAAAATCATATTTTGTAACCATAATGGAGCCCAAATTACTTTAACAGAAATAACTATTGGAAACTGTTAGCTTTCACTGAAGGCTTTAGCTTTTAAGCTTGGTTTAAGCAAACAATAATTATTAGGTAACATACACTAATTTACAATAGACTAGGTTATTTAATACCAGCGGCTTCGCCTGCGAGAAAGTCCAAAAATATCCCAAAGACCGCCTGAGTTACTTTCATTTTCCATTTATAATATTAGTATGACACCTTTTTGGTCGCCATTTTATTATAATCCAAAATTTCTCGGAATTCCTTCGCGAGATTATAGACTATCAAATTTTGATGCGTTAAATAGTATTCCAAATGTTCAGTTGACAATTTATCGAGAGTTTACAATCTCTCAAGTTATTTTATAATCTTACGGAGTTTGCTATTTTCCGGTGACATGGCTATCATATACAAAAAGCATATCCCAAGCCCGACTGGTAGTTCCTGAGATTAGCGCGTTCATACAAACTCTTCAGCTTTATTATAAACATAACTACCTTTTGCCCGCGACTTCGTACGCGCATATCCCGTTTTTACTCGTTCTCGTATAGCCTATAGCCTAAAAGCCGACCAATAGCTATCCAAATTCATACCTACTCAAAACATTCCTCATGGCTTGATCCGTGTTTGTTAAAGGTAATCTCTGGGACTACTGATTTAAGAAATTCTTTCACTGATAGAAAGCCACACGATCACTGAGTGATAATAGTTTATACGCTGCTTAATAGAGTTCCATTTCCACATCAATCTGTATTAGAACTAGGCTCGTGGCTCGTACACAAGCGGAATTGAATCAAAGTTCCATTTCGTGGATCGTATGCTAACGTCAGAATTCTCTCGTCCAATCAATGAGGTAATTTAGGAACATAACATATTCTTATTACACACGAGGCATGCTGGAATTCCCCGAAGCAACGTTGGAAACAATAAATATCAAGCTATTCTAGCCACTATATCAATCAAGAGGTTAATCACACGTTGAAACGTGGCATTGTTTAGTTCCATCGCATTACCGTTTAGTTGCATTGATGACATATCAACATTCAACAGTGTGACAATGCATTGATTGAGCCGGGTGTATTTATGTCATTAACGCAGTTCGCTGAATTGGCGATAGAGAGCGCTGAACCAGACTTAATGATGATTGGGATAGCTTGCAAATAGATTTTACTGACACACGATAACGACTCTCGAAGTATGTCGTATTTCTGATCTGATCTAAGCCAAAAGCCATTGTCTGTTAAATAACATACCAATTTGCACGCATGTATTCCCCGAAGGACGTCAATCCCCATAGTACACCCAATCTATAAACTAAGTAAAAATACTATTGATGATACAATGGCAGGCACTGTAAAGTATGACTCAGTTAAATATGTAAATACCACGCTTTGAAATAAAGTAAGTACGGTACTTTACATTATTTATAATACCGAACAATAAAGAGATGACCCGCACAAATTAAATATGAACTGACATCATTCTAAAAACAAAGTCATGTCTGTTTCTATACAATTCTACACTATCTAACTGAACGTTGACGACTGTTAAAAATAAATTACATCACCAAACGATATTATTACTCGTACAAATTGACAACACTGAATTAACCTACACCGTGACAAACTTCAACTAAATCGTGCATACATTTTAATCATACGGATTAAAAGCCAAAATCGCATGACTCATGTGAATCAAACAAGTTCGTAAAATGCTATCAGAAATGACGAGGAAGTCAGGTCAGGAGGTCGAATTGAAACGACAAAGTTGAGTTGTAAGACAGTTTTGTTCAAAATTATCAAACAAGGAGAAGTTGTTCCCAAAGTAACGAATCGGAAACCAAGTTTGGTGTGACAAACTCAACAGATCAAAACAGACAGACACAGTCTAGATTTCTAAAAGATGAGAAAGTCCTAATGACCTGCCCGACAAGGTCAAAGTTTAGAAACTATATAATAATGACACCCACAACCCTTCCGACCGAATTTGAGAAATTCCTTATGGATAAATCCGATAACAAACTAGGCGACGAGAATATAAAACAGCTTACTCCAAGAGGTCATAATCAAAATGACTCCAATACTGTAAGTATCAATTAAGTCAGAAGTAATCACTCATCATCTGACTTATCCTGAACACCTTATTATCATTAAATTTTTCTTGTCTCCCACTCACCATCGACAACATTTTCAAGTCTCTTCCAACCTGTTCTACACGTATCCCCGGCGCTAGAGCTCCAGTTGACACAGCGATGACAAATGCCTGCGCTACATCACCCAGCCCCATGCATCACTCGCACAATTGTACCGCTCGCACCTCCATTATATTCGCACACTTCGCACTGATTCGCACACTCGCACGCCGCCGCCGGCAGTTACTCACAAAGAATTGGCGTATAGTCAAATACAATTGATAGTTGGGCCGCAGAGGATGGAAGGTACAATTGGCGTGGTTTTTACTATTCTAAAGGCTTTTTGTTTCTGTCGATATTGATGGCCAAAAGGTAAATAAAGAGCAATCAAAAATGTATTTGCTAAATAGGTGCTCCCACCACCAATGTCTGGTGTGTTATCGGGAAATCACCAATTAATAAAATCCTAGTTAGGTCATGATTTGTTACCGTCGCTGTGAATCACATATTTCTACGTAAAATCGCGTAATTGTAAGTGCACTTTACGCATATAATTTCAGGTTATCCGTTATACCTGGCATCTTATACCCTTACAATTCTACATCCGCGTCAAAATTGCTATCATTCAAAGAACTCCTCATACACATACTCGTCAGACCAATTCTTTTAAACCATACACAGGGTTCTCGCAATAATCCACAAATTGCTGAAATAAAGCTTAGCATTAGCATAAAACACGTAGGGCCCATAAAGAAGACGTACTGAAAGAACTCATACTCCTTAACAGTGGCGGTGAACATAACTTGTAATATGCTCAACCGGCGCATGGCCTCACTACGTCTTTATTTCACGGAGTTATGCTTCATGCACACCGCGTCACATAAAATCTGACAGCACTAGTGAAAACACGGATTAGAAAGAGAAGGTTAACTCCAAAGTGAACTAGTTCTCTTGGCAATCCAAATATTTTAAATTTAAATTATATTTATTTAGGGACAATAAACAATTACAATATAGGTACAATTTAAACATTACAAAAATGATAAGGTTAAGTAGATAACAATATTGCAGCCAGGTAAAGATAATGTGCCACCAAAAAGCATTATTAAACATACAGTACATATTAAACTAACTAACTACTACTAACTTTTATTTAACGAATTAACTTAGTAACAAAACAAAAAAAAAACATTAAAATTGAATTAGATTTATTATACATTCATTTCATAGCATTATTATTAGATAAAATAGGGATATACCGGGACACCTCCGTACCTCAGAAGGCATATTAAGTTGGTCACAGCTGTCGTTTGTACATCTTTGATAGGTGTTAGGTAGTCAGAAGCAAGGAAATCTGACACCAGTCCAGCCAAGGAGAGATGAGTACTTGACTCAGCTGCATCCGGATCCGGATCGGGGCCTTGGCTGGACTGGAAGCTGACCCCAATATTGATGGGACAAGGCTGAGCAGACTGATTGGGAGCAATGATGAGGATCAGCCACACTGATGAAACACCAAAGCTAATAATTTCGTCGTGAACTAAGTTCCGTTTTGAGCTGTGATCGTGTGATGCCTAATAGCTACCCAAGTAGGGGATTGAAGGATAAGATTTCAGTGATAAATACTCACGAAACCTTCCTTCCGGGGCAGTTGGTTCAAAATCCAAAAAAAACCGACATAGAAAATCAATGTCGTAAGTTTGATATAACGTTTTTCTTGAAGTGGTCCTTCTATTACTTCTCTCCACGTGCAATACCTACGAGAAGCCACAACTTTAGAACACGATACGATCCTAAGTTCAGTAACTTTATAACAACGTGAGTGAAGTATTAAGATGAACTTATACGTCACGCCGGTTTTTCGATGGACAGTCAACTGTGAACCACAGATAGTACTAAAGTAGAACGGTTTTAGTCGGGAGACGAAATAAGGAAATTGTTATAAACTTTAAGTCTTAAGTTCGATCAAGTTAATATACTAGTTTCGCTAAGTACAGGGCAATCCTTCCTTACTAATATTATAAACGCGAAAGTTTGTATGTATGGATGTTTGTTTGTTACTCTTTCACGTCAGAACGGCTGAACGGATCTTGATGAAATTTCAGAGCACAGAGCACAGAGGTAGATTATGGTCTGGAATAACACATAGGATACTTTTCATCCCGGGTGTATGTTCTCTTGGGATAATTATCGACATTAACGCGGGCGGAGCCGCGGGCGGTAGCTAGTCATTAATAAAACAATTGTACCAAAACTAGTGTGGTTACATTGCGCAGACAGGACAACCTTTAGAGGACTGAATGAAAGGAGTTAGATAGATTATTTATGATTTGCTTATTGTCTTCAGTGAAAACATTTTAGTGTGTTTCTCTTATAATATTTTTCGATGACCCTACGCCACTGAATTCCCTACATTTCCTTTTGTTTGTCACCATAAACCAGTACTGCCTGCTGATCGCAAATATAGGAGCTCGCAAATTGAGCAGATTACTTCGTCTTCCTCTAAAAATCAGCGTGATTCTAATATTTTTTATGTTCTTAAACAGTCTTAGTAACGTTTATTCTTATAACGTTTATTCACTAATAAAACGTCAAATAACAAAGTCAATGACAGTTCAATGACTGTCATGATGAACTGACATCGCTCCATCAATATTGAATAGGAAACATCCTTATTAAACACACAGTTTACTAAATGAATACTGAGAAAACGTGGCTTTCATGTGTTTCAGTAAATATTACATTATCGTTTTCGTGGAACTGTTTATTTTTATCGAGGTAGGTATCCTTGTAAACTAACTTTTTCCTTAGAACTTTATTCTTGGTTTTTTCTTATCTTTTTCTTTTAGCCGGTTACCTACTACTGTAGTTAATATGCATGTTACTAAAAGAGTTATGAATATAAATGAGGATAGATGGACAGGGAGAGGGAGGCCAAAGAAAAGATGGATGGATTGTGTGAGGAGTGATATGAAAGAAAAGGGAGTCAGTGATAGCGTGACGGCTGACAGGACAGAATGAAAAAAAAACGTGTTGCGCCGACCCCAAGTAACATGGGATAAGGGCAGGAAGGTGATGATGATGACTACGGTGGTTAAATAATATTTGTTTAATTTTAATTTAAAAGAGAAAAATATCTAATATTTTGAAAATTTATAAGATATGTGTTTCCCAAGAAGAAACACAAAGGGGACCTCTAAGTTTGCTTCGGAAACTAAGATGTCCCCTTTAAAGTCCAGCCATTATCTTGGCCAGGTTATGATCGACCTGGCCATGACCCTGAAGACCAATCCTCGTACATCTCCTTCTTCGTCTTTCCCTCACTGCTGAGGATCAGCTCCAAGCCATGCTATCTTCTGCAATGTGGACCACTCTGTACATGCTGCCTCCAACAGCGTCGTACTCATAAACAATCAAATTCAAATTGCATTATCTCAACAACTATCACTGTCAAAAACTTTTCAAAATGTTGAAAAATAAGAGTTGTTTTTGACACTTTCCGACTTCGATGCGGATACCAATGATCTTAAAAAACAGACGTGAATGATGTCCCATTTCAAGTTTTCACAACACCAGTTACAATTTCCACTCACAACGTAGAAATCTATTCCAAATAATTGATCATGTTTACAAAGACTGCGTAAACCGAACCGAAACTGAATGAATGAGGCAGAGGAACCGTGCTGACACACGAGGCGCGGTTTATAAACAGACTGTGGGGCTACCTACTGGCACGGTGACCGATACATACGATACGACGTGTTTGTTTGTTGGATCACAAGTTCAAGTAGTGAATTGGTTGTTGTTGATCGGAGAATTGATGTAACGAAGGAGCCCAGAAAATTCGATAAGAATCTACCTTTCCGAATGGACTGTAGAGTCACTTTATTAATGTAATATTATTATTTTACTGAACTGTAAACGATGTCGTTCAAAAGTGCCGTTTAATGGCCTAATTGAAATAAACGTTTTGGCTTTGACTTTGACACTGAAAATTAAGGATAAACTGAAAACAGCAAAGTTGTATTAAGTTTCGAGCACCTGCATTTATGTGAAATTCACAATGAACATGCTATCAAACTTACAAAAATACTTGAATTTGTTAGTTGCAATATAACATGAATATAAAGTGACTCAGTCCTAACGTCCTACGGCTGATGTTTGTGAAAAACCTGGAGGATTAAGTTAACTAAGAAAATCAAAGAATTCAACCTTCATATATTCTCTTCAAGATAATCTCGAAGACCCCCATTATCGCTTGGAAGATTATCTTGAAGAGACCGAGAAAGATCATTTTACCAAAATATACATCTATACGATGAACACATCTAACTATCACCAAGAAATCACGTCCCTACCACATCTAACAATGGAACTCCATACTCCGAAACTCCTCCATCATCTCAATGATCAGTCATTTAGCCCCCACAATGATCAGTCATTCCGAACATCAGAACTCCGGCAGATATCCCCATATCCATCACACAGGAGTCTTGAATGCAACCCTTAATTAGTTGGCGATTAACGAGAAGTAGTTGACGAGCCCCGCGCCCGGTCACGCGACCAACTCGTTAGATATACCGCCAGTTTCTTATAATATGTGCAAGAAGATTGTCCATATGTACGTGTGTACGTGTAGGTACATACATGTGTTTGTTGAAATTCTTCGCGTCGCAGATGAAACTTTCACAACAAAATATATTGTAGAAAATCTACGTTTTCGTGTAGCTGTAGAATGTGAAATTTTCAATGTCTGCGTACGTGGCTGGCTAAAATTGAGCCGATTCGTACTTTTATTTTATCTTATACCTTTGAACGAGCAATTCTTGTATATATGTATACATAATTATGTCACCGGAAAATTGCAGACTCCGTAAGATTGTAATAAATCTTTTGATTATAACTTCTAGATATTTTATGAAAACATCGTACAATAAACCCCATACAAATTCAATAGCTTCCATGCCTTATTTATAAAAATAATTTACAATTTCACGCGATGTTTTACAATCTTACCGAGTTTGCCATTCTCCGGTGACATATAAATATAATCTGAATCTCGGAAACGGCTCCAACGCTTTACATGATATTTAGTATGCAGGGGGTTTCGGGGCTGCCAGGGTTGCGGAATTTGTTCGAAAGAGTCACCGCGGCTCTGGAACGCAAAGGGCTTTAGAAGGAACTCGGATGGGTTTTAGCCAGTCAGAGTCTGACACGCCCTTCCGCTCCACCCAGAGCGGAAGAAGTCATTTGATCATTTCCCATCCATAAAAAAGGGGGTTTCGGTGGGCGATAAATCGATCTAGCTAGGTTTAATTTTTAGAAAACGTTTACCAACAAAGCAAAACGAGCAAAGCTCGGACATCCAGGTACTTTTATTTATGTTACAAAACCATCCTTTCCTATTTATGTCCTCAAAGATGAAATAGAGCTGAACTGAGACCTGAGGCTTCAGATAAAGTGCTATTTATTCGTTATAGGCAAATGCAATTGTCAAAATGCCAAAATTTAAGATCACCGACATTTCGACAGTGTTTGTTTTCTTTTGCGTCAATCTCACACATTTATGACATTTTGACAATCGCCTTCGCCACGCTACCGATGACAGAATTGCACTTATCTGGAGCCTCTAATTAATTTGGTATTCAAACGTCTTGAGAATGAAGTTAATGATTTTTAATCACTGCTCTATCGTTCGACATTTCTTACTGACTATCAACAATTCTTCAACAAATAATCCTGACTCATCACTACCTAATTACCGTATCAAATGAGAACAAAGCCGTCTGTTATCAGACAGACGAACAAACACGTTATCAGTGGAAACAGTTTGCTCACATTACCGGGTACTTCTCTGACTGTGCCTATTTGCATAAGAGCGCATTCTTTGTCTTCAAACAATACTGCAATTATGGTACAAAGAGATGCCATGTTTATGTTGTGTTAAGTTATGTTGAAATCATAGTTTGGACGAGAACAGTTAGTACGAAGAAAGTGAATTAATTCATGTTATTAGCAGTGATCCGATAATCGGGCCCTTGTATACCTAAATTTCTTCGCGTGAAAGAATAATGTGGACATTCCTTTCTGAATAAATAAGTAATCCCGGCTTCCCGGGATTGAAAAATTTTGTAAAAACAACTATAACAAACTTAATGAAATTATATCATTGGTTATTTTGATTTGGTCTCTTTATTTTATTCAAATCAAATGGAAAATCATAAAAACCTTCATTGTAAATTAAAAGTTCCATTAGAATCGGCTTTTTAAATTTTAAAAAAATACAATGAGACTTATAATTTTTAGCAATCTCAGGAATTTCGAACGATTCCGGGATCCGGGATTCCGAAAAGCATGTCCGTATTATACTTTCGTGGATATAAAAGTGAAGTTTAGGTATATTAGCGCCCGATTATCCGATCACTGTATTAGTATAAGCCAGCAGTTGGCTTTATAAACCCACACAATAATAAATGTATGTATCATTGGTTATCTTTGCTACGTTCAGAGCCAAAGATATTTCAATGCACAAAGTAGTAATATCCGGTATCCAGCTGTGATTCAGCGAGAACCTTCTCTTTTTGAAGTCGGTTATTAATAAAATATTGGCGATATTGTATGAATAAGCTGCAGTAGGTAGTATTTGAAATCGTTGTTTTCTTTAGCATGCAATGGTTTTTGCAGGCATTAAATAAGTCTCAAACAAAGATGGGATTTCTACGAAAACAAAGTCTTAATTAAGAAGAAAATTAGGGGCCCTACATGAAGTCTTAAAACGATCATGATTCAGCTCTAAGAGGGAGACGGAGCTATACATGGAAAATAGCACTATCCTGTTTACATCATCGGAATTGGATGGCATTAGCAAGTCGTAGTAGGGCTGCTGGTCTTCGGTACATAATTTTTCGCATAAGGGCGCGTTCCCACTATGTCGTGACGATTTTATCATTGGACGACTGTTACATACATTTTGTATGTAAAAAGTCGTGGAAGACGGTTAATCGCGTCGTCCTATATGTGAACACCTCCATTTAAATACACAAGCCACGACGCTTTAAAGGACACGATAATCTGTCGTCACAACATAGTGGGAACGCGGCCTAACCCGACCGAAATGTACCTCGAGTTGATGTTTTTTTTTACTTCCCTAAGATACACACTCCCGCCATTACCAATACTTATCGCTTTCTCTCCAAATCATCTTACAAATGATTATAAGACAGTCATCATTATCACCAAGAGGCCGCGCCGGTTAGCGTAGATCCATAAAAACTGCGCCAGCAAAACTTTACGCTCGAAATGATCCGAAAGTAACAAAAAGTATGAGAAATGTACCGTTCACTAAGCGGAACGAAATCGGCCTGTAACAGGGTCTAGACCTGAAAAAATCAGACAGCCATTAAATTCAGGCTAGATTCGACTACGCGAAAGTTACGACTATATTTCTTATTCTAATCATTTAATAAAGTAAATCTGTTTGTTTTTTTGTTGCTTAACAGCGCGGAAATGACTGGTCCGATTTCGATTAAACTTCCTCTTATTAATAAGTATCATAATTTGCACCAACAATAAATACGATTCGGAAATCCGATGTTCCAAAATCGCTTTCTACAGACCTCGTATATATTTGAATCAATCAATGGATAAATTTTTGGTTCATCGTATTTTAATAACGATCTTATAAATATTCAGATCTACCCGGACACTGGTTGGCGTACGATTCACAATAAAAGGTTCATTCGATTCAATTAACAATTATTTTGGGTCATCGTACACAAAAACATAATTTCGTACACATAATAATAATTTGCTTGAACCTAATCACATCTAAAACTTATCATATCCGCCAAGTTTTGGGGATAAAAAGCAAGACTACCTAATGATTGCTACTAATCTATGCTTAATATAATAAAGCTGAAGAGTTTGTTTGTTTGTTTGAACGCGCTAATTTGTATATTTTTGTGTAGGAAAATTCCTACGGAAAAGGTGAAAAACGGGATATGCATCATGCAACATGCGAATTGCTAGATGATCGTTTTAAAAGCACAATGAGAAATTATAATACGGACTGGTCATAAACGAAGAGGCATCAATAAACAGAGTACGTAATTCTCACAGGTAGAGCACAAGTACACCTTAGAAACGTTGAACCTTGTTATAAAAAAATACAAAACTCACCGAAATTGATCTTAAGCTCATGGGGCAATATTTTCTACTGTTCCTGTCTGAAATCACGAACGCTATACTTAACTTGGACCCCAAAAGAATATCTATAACTCAGATTTTATTTTAAGTTTTCACCATTAAACACCTGTCCGAAAAAGCGTTAAAGACCATCTCAAGGATGTCCAACCTGAAGACAGAAAATTTGAATGTTCCCTGCACAGACACGACTGGCAAACAAAAACGTGACGAGCCAGCCTCAAGTAATGGGATAAGGCTAGGTAAAGAGATAATACAGACTTAATAAATCTGGGCGGTATTTTCTCATCAATTAAGTCAAGTGGATCTCAATAAATTAGTTCCAAATCTCACTGTCAAAGTATCTCTGCCAATAACGTCAGAGCATTAATTGCGTGATGCAGATAAATAAACTTATCTCAATTAAATATGAGACGGCTATAAAACATGATAAAGAAGGTACACAGAAGCCTCTAAGGTGACTGTTGGACTACCATTTAATCTCATGCAGGAAAATGGTCCCGATTCTGAGAATCGTCAAATAAACAAAACAATTTCTTGTTTTTTCTTCACTTCAGCTAAAACACTAAGAAGATCATTAAAAAGAGAGACCGAACATGATTCCTTACTTTAAGATACTGCTTGAATTTGGGTGGAGCCTCTTGATTGATCCTTCGAGCTGGATCCTTCGACCTATGTTTCTGCTACATACTGAATATTAAAATTGGATTACAATCAAATCAAACCGCAGAAGAATTAATTTTGCAATTATTTCATTTACATACAGTATGACCTGTGTCCGGATACTACTGACACAACACAACTTTTGTTGACAGTAAAACCACCATATTTCACCAAATACCGTAAAAACATAGTCAACGAACCGAAAATACACGTACCTATACCTAGTTGTATAAAATGGTATTTTATTATAATGTGACAATGGCGATTCGATTTACTTCCTACTGTGCCAATGTTAATACTGTGGTAAAAGCAGTTGCTTCCAGTAAATCAGCAAGACAGGTATGAAGTGATCTTTATTCTAAGTTGGTACACTTATTTGTGAGTTATGAGGTGCGACCAGCCAAGTTACGCATCAGTTTAGCTGATCCTGCTTTTAAAGTAATTTATTGTTTAATTTATTTCTTTTTTATTTGTTAAATTTTTAATAACATAAATTATGTTTTTAAATTTAATAAAAAAAATAAATAATTTAAGTTGGAAAAAAACTTTTCAATTGCTATTGCAAAACTTTGCGTTTGACAGAAACCTTTGCCAATCAAAAGAAAAGCAGAGTTTCCTGTTCCACCTTATAGGTACTTCTTTTACAACGTACACCCAACTCCTGCGCAATGCACATGAATACAAAACTTTATTGTCAATCAGCTGGCCCCAAAAGAAACTAACTTAAGCCACACCTAAACCCAAGGAATCCCCATACCCAACCACCCACATGTATCAACAGAACGGAGGCAGTATCACCACCTGGATACACTGCCGGTGACCCACATCGCTGACCCGCAGCCGAGCCACAGCAAATAAAAGCTGACTGCCGGCCNGGCCGCCCAGCGACACACCGTAACGGTACCGGTAGGGATCCAAGTCATAGGCGACAGCGGGAGCTGGTCAGACCTTCAGAAGACATTGAAAAATAAGGACTAAGGTCTATTCGATGAAGAGCAACATGCGTAGCCGATAGTGGACATTGCACTCAAACGGTTCTATTTCTGAGAGGGGCCGTTCAATTATTACGTAAGCACTA